>CM077208.1:9425192-9690192 GCA_039654625.1 Rhinogobio ventralis | reverse complement strand
ATTCCTGTGAATACTGGATAGCATCATGTTGAGAAGATGCTGTGCTATACAATGTGTTTATTGTGTTTCATATTGTGTAGGTATCTGGCTAACTGACGTTATTACTGTCTTACTGAGTGGGCTGCACTCTTACCTAAAACTGTGTCTATTAATGCATTCATATTAAGTCATTCTTACTACTTTGAGTAAAGATAAAGGATGGAGCAAGATTTTAAGATTTGTTTTGCAAACTTTAATGTTACATCAGTCATTCACATTAGTGCTGGGCTAACGTATGCACTGTTATTGATACAGTTTCCGCATATGCACCGCAATAAATTAGAAATACACACACACACACACACACACACACACACGGGTTTGTTGATGGACACACTTGTTAATGCTGATGGTGAGGAATTACAGTTGAAACATCTCATAATGTACCTCAAACTGAGTAGCATCACTGAGAAACGTCCTGCTCAAGGTTCGGGTTGAACTAGTTCTTCCAATGTCTCATCATCGATTCTGCCTTGCGCTGGGATTGATGTAAAATCGACGTCATCGTTACTGTCTTTACAGTGTGTACAATTGCTGAGCTTTAGGAAGCCTCCTGGATGGAGCTGGAGTTGTAGACCAATCACAACAGACTAGGCCTTCTAACCAATCAGAGCAGAGTAGGCTCGCGGAAAGAGAGACTGATTCATTGAGTCGTTTGAGAATCCTTTAAAAATGATGATGTGCAATGTATAATATGATGCATGTAAACCTGTTGTTGGAGATCTCCAAAACTAAATTAGGAAACTTTAAAATAGCATTTATTCAGCTAATGAACGATAAAAACACTGACTGCCAATCCGAATCCATTCTACTTTAAAGCGCTTGATCATTTAAAGTGGCAGACAAGCATGCGTGTAGAATAAACAGAACGATATCGTCCAATG
Source organism: Rhinogobio ventralis (assembly GCA_039654625.1). NCBI lineage: Eukaryota > Metazoa > Chordata > Actinopteri > Cypriniformes > Gobionidae > Rhinogobio > Rhinogobio ventralis. The sequence goes on along the minus strand of CM077208.1, from coordinate 9,689,269 downwards.
GTGTGGACACTAATATAGTTATCTTTATAGTTATTGTTCTTGGCGTGAACGGGCATGAAGCCCATTAAAAGCTGTGGTTGTAACCAAATAATGAAAAACTGTGGCAGAACAAAACGTCAGCATTTATAGAGGTGCCAAAGAAACTGATGATCACTGTATTGCACTTTTGTACTCTTGAGTAAATCACTTAACTTCAGGTATTTCCAGCGGGACTGTCCCGGCACTTGGCATACTTTGAGTTGGATGATGAATATCTACCAAATGCCAAGTTGCTAATTTAGCTCCTCACCTAATTCCCTTTTTATTGTTCATTATAATTTCTCAAAAACAGGCTAGCACATCAAACCTACATTATAGCTTACCAACAACTTATGTTCTTAATGTTACGGATATGCCAAGTAGTGTCAACACAGTTATGTATTTATACTGACAACAAAACAGAATATAATTAACATCTAACATGCAAGCAAAATCCTCTGTCTATAGTTCAATGCGTTTCCTCAAGGTCTCAAAATCTGGAAAGGCCAAAAGATCTCTTTGGTAATACTTCTCACCCTCATGCCTAAGGGAAGGTCTCTTAATGTCTTTGTTTTTTGCTTTCTTGTTGTCTTGCTAGCCTCATTAGCTGGCTCAGATAAAGCATCCAAGCAAAAGAGTCTATCCTCAGATAGCCAGCAGAGACAACCTAGAGCTGGAATCAAGCCATAAGATGTTTTACCGTCACATCTTCTCTGTACATTGGGCTGTTTTTAATCTTCTTATGTATCCAACCTTGTAGATGCTATTCAAAAAAGGTAATGCTTTTTTCAATCACATGATTTTTAGAAGTTATAAAACAATCAAACAAGTAAATAAAAAGATTATTGGAGTATGTTTTACAAGGAAATACTATATCAGTCTTTGTATTTATTTTATTTGCAATTATTTGTAAAACTTACTAGTTTGAAACTATTTTGATAACTAGTTTTTTCAGTGCAGGTTTGATTGATTACGGAGCCCCTAAAGAGACATGGTGATGGAAAAAAATTATGAGATATTATTTACAATATTTCAATGCTTTTTCGTTCTCTCGCAAAAGTTTTGCAGTCCCCCGAGAAACTTTACGCTTGTTTGCAAAGAACACAAAAGCACTGACACATAATTTTTCCTTTGATTAATGTTAATGTATAAATATATTTTTGCTCATTGTTAATGTATAATACATTTACTAATGTTAATTTATATATAACTTGATTTGTATTAGTATGTAGAAAATAACCAAGTATTTTTGTTAATATTCCAAACTAATATTCCAACTTTAAACGCATACCTTTAGTGACCCAGGACGTCATTCACTACCCTCCTCATTCATTTTGTTAAAGTTAGACATCAACCTTCTTAGTATTCCTCAATCAATTCACTATAAACAATATAACAAGAAAACAAAATATATCAAAGAATGCCTGTTTTCCCATAAATTTTTTTGTAAAAGTTGTATAGGGTCACTAATGACACGAGGTGTGTAATAGTGTAAGTGTATTTTTTCACAATAATTAAACAATAATTGAATCTTTGAAGATTTAATAAGTGCAATTCACCTTTATTCCACAAGGTGGCGATGTCTGATACACAATGATGAAGTGACATTTCACTCATAGTTACCGCAGGCAGAAAACATTATTACTAAACAGAAAAATATTACTAAAAAATACATTCTTTAAAATATAATCTTTTGTGTTCAACAGAAGAAAGAAACCCATACAGGTTTGGAACAACATGAGGGTGCGTAAATAATGAAAACATTATAATTTTTGGGTGAACTATCCCTTTAAGGGCACATTGGTAATTGTTCATGTTCATTCATGACTGGTTAAGATATAAAACTGTCTCAATCAATGGCATGAATTTGGTACGGAGTTGAGAGGAGAGTTTGACAACTGTTTTGTTTTTGAGGTTTTTTTTGCCATTGTGGTACGGCTAATGGCTAAGAAATGACACGACTCACCTTTAACCACTGTATGGACACCCATGAGTCCTTCTCCCCATGCTGTCCGAACAATCCATGTCCAAATGCATTCATTGAATCCGTGAGTTTTAAATGAAACTGCTACTCAAGGGCATGACCTCTGTGGAAAGGCATATGTCTGTGTGATGTAAGCCACGTCTCTTTTGTTCCACCCCAATGACCGCACCGCCAAGCAAACATATTATTAGCAAAAATTTGAGATCATAAGAGAATCATTATGTAACGAATGGGGCAAAAATAGTTTTGCCGACCTTGGGAAACATGGTGGGAAACATTTCAGCGGATCATCGCAACCAGCTGTTCCCTTGAGTGCAGATGAGTCTTAAATGCATTATTAGCATGATGTGATTTTTATTGTTGCATAAGAGAATTTTTGGAAAGCTTCAGAGAGCTGAAGACTTAAAGAGAGAGAGAGATACTCACACATCTGGGAGCAGTTCCTGACATGGGTGACTGGCTCATTCACTTCAATAGTGGCAATGTGAAGAATGATCAATCATGATACACCTCATTCCCTTTATGGCTGAGTGTCACATTTCTGGGACAGCTGCCGCTGTGTCTCACGTACCTATTCTTGTGCTTTATGGCAAGATGCACAGGGAAACAGGAAACTCTGTGCCTGCTAACGCACATGCAAGCATTAACAAATGCACATGTATATCAACCGTGATGATGAAAGCACAGTAGAAGTTCACACTCAGAATGGATTTCTCAATCCATTAATTGATTACAATTCAAAATACTTTTTGTACACATTAACTGCATGGCACAGCAAATGTACACTATTGGTCAAAAGTTTGGAATAATTAAGATTTGCAATGTTTTTGAAAAGTATCTTATGCTCACCAAGCTGCATTTGTTTAATCAAACAAAACTGTAAAATTTAGAAATATTACTACAATTTAATTTTTTTTTATATATATATATAGATATATTTTAAAATGTAATTTATTCCTGTAATGGCAGAGCTGAATTTTCAGCATCATTACTCCAGTCTTCAGTCACATGATCCTTCAGAAATCATTCTAATATGCTGATTTAATGCTCAAAAAAACATTTCTTATTATTATCATTGTTGAAAACAGTTGTGCTGCTTAGTATTTTCTGTAGGAACCATGATATTCAAACGTTTGGGGAATGTGAGATCATTTAAAAAAAAAAAATTAACAGTCAAATTTACTAAATGAAACAAGTAAATCTTCACTCAAATATTACTTAAGTTCATTGCATTAATAGAAAATAGTTACGTGAACTCAATAACTGATTAAGCAGAACTCAAACAGAATGAGTTACACCAGATTTCTATTTCCCAGCCGGCTTTGCTTCTTAGGGTACGTTTACACAATACCGTTTTCACCTGAAAACTAAAAACGTTTTATGCATTTTGGCCATTAATTTACACTACAACGACATTCTGGGGGCCTGAAAATGCTAACTTTTGAAAACAATAGCTTTATCGTCCTTGTGTAAACTACAAAATGCTAATTTGTGAAAACGGTGATGTCATACGCATGTGTATTATGTGTTCAGTCTATAGGCGCAGTTTTTCTTTACAAAGTGACATCGCCACCTACTGGCCTGGCATGCAAAATACAGTGTTTCTAGTTGTTTTCGCAGATACGTGTAAACGTGGATCGTTTTAACAACGTTGTCGTCTGCAAAAAATGCTAAGGAAAAACTTTTCAGCTTTTAGTACATTGTTGTTGTTTAAACGTACCATAAATGTTCAAATTAAGTGTTGTTTTATTTGTTTATGCTCAATATTAATATAGGGGGTGATCTGTTAGTGTTTAATGTTCTGTTATGTTGGAATTTAAAAGGGTTACTGGTCTGTTTTTAGGGGTTTTAAAAAAAAAAGTATCACAAAGTTACAAAAGTATCACAGTTTCCACAAAAATATTAATCAGAAAAAAACAATGCTTTCAACAGTATTAATAATAAAAACATTATTAATAATCAAGCACTAATAATAACTGATACTAACTGAGCACCAAATCAGTATATTAGAATGATTTCTGAAGGATCATGTGACTGTGAAGCCTGGAGTAATGATGCTGAAAATTCAGCTTTGCATCACAGAAATAAATTACATTTTAAAATATATTAAAAAATGATTTCCTACAATATTAATTCCACAATATTACTATTTTACTGTATTTTTGATCAAATAAATCCTATAAAATCAAATAAAAGCCTTGGTGAGCATAAGAGACAAAAAAAAAAAAAAAAAAAAACGTAAATCCAAACTTTTGACCACTAGTGTATAATGTGTAAAAACTTGTGTAATGTGTAAATTTCTATACAGGAACTCATCTTGAAATTAGCTTGAGTGTGCTGTCAAGACATTATTCATTGTCATGTTGGTTGTCTTCAAACATCAAGTGTCCACCTAATACCATAAAAAATGAAAAAGTGTGAAATACTTAAATTTTTATCTTACTATTTAAAAATTCACCACAAAGGTTAATAAAATGATTACAGCTGTCATTTTAACAATTAGCATCTTCTCAAACATTTCAACTTTTCTCATTAAGATATATTTTCTCCAAAGACAATCTTGAACGGCACTTTAAATTTTGTATGTCTTTTGGAGTATTGAAATATGGGATCTGAGCAGCAGACAGTCCTGATGGATTTGTTCTGGGGTTGAAGGTCAGGTAAACATCTTGGGTTACTTGTGTGTTTGTCAAGTTTAATTTCAGGTGATGCCAGAGAACGCAAACCGAACATGATTCCATGAGGACTGTAGTCTTCTGTTTATGTTCGCTGATCAATGTTTATATGTGAATAAAAGACTAAATTAAATCTGTTCATCATATAAAGTGATAATATCTCTTCAGAAGGCTTGGATTAAACCACTAAATTCATAGAGATTTATTTTACGATCTCTTTATGAACGTTTTGAACCAATAGAGTTTTGGGTGACTATACTTTCAATGGAGGGACAGAAATCTCTCAGATTTCATTCAAAGATATTTATTTGTGTTTTGAGGATGAACGAAAGTCTTATGGGTTTGGAACGACATGAGGGTGAGTAATTAATGACAGAATTTTTTTGGGGGTGAGCTAATCCTTTACGTCAGTGGTTTTCAACCCGGTCCTGGAGCACCCCCAGCACTGCACATTTTGTGTGTTTCTCTAATCTGACACACCCATTTCAGGTCTTGCTGTCTCTACTAATGAGCTGATAAGTTGAATCAGGTCTGTAGGATGAGGGAGACACACAAAATTTGCAGTGCTGGGGGTGCTCCAGGACCGGTTTGAAAACCACTGCTTTACGGAGTCCATAATACATTTTTATTAGCTTTTATTTATTACTTTTTATTAGTTTATTAATTATTATCAGCTTTTGTAGCATGTTTCGCTATGTTAGTTAAAATTGATACGCAGTGCAGTGCATGTCAATACACATAAAAATGAAGGCAAAACCTGCAATCTACCTACAATGCCACTTATAGGAGTCCTAAAATTTGAGAACCATGAATAACCAACGTTCTCATTCACCTCTGCAAACGTGATCACGGCAATTATTCGATAATTAGCATTGGTGCACCACATCCGACGGCTAATTGCAGAAAGCTTTTATGAAGTAACCACAAACACTGGACTCTAAATTAGAGGTGCAGAGGCGATTCACACCCTTAATTTATTTGTAATTTGATGTTTACTAAACTGAAGGGTCATTACATGGTAACCATTAAACACATGGCTTTTGGGAAGAACAATATCATTTTCTCAGTGCTGGGGGTGACAATTATCAGAAAAGAAACAGGAAAATATCTTGGGAATAGGTATGTAATTGTATCTATTTGTCACCTATAACCGGCTCCATCACTGTCTAGAGAGAAGTATATTACTTAAAGGGATAGTTCATCCCAAAATGGGAATTTTCTGTATGAATTTCTTCTGCTGAACACAAAAGAAGATATTTTGAAGAATAAGGGTAACAAAAAAGTTGATGGGCCCCATTTTCCATACTATGGAAGTAAATGTGCCTCACAACTGTTACCAACATTCTTTAAAATACCTTCTTTTGTGTTCAGCAGAAGAAAAAGAGCGCCTTCAGTCAAATCCATTCCACTTGAGGAATGCCCTAATAAATTAAACTCCATTCCGCCTCTTAGCTACAGCCTTGACTTCCATGCTGCTGCTTACTCAAATCCATTCCACTTTGCTCATTCAGAGTCCATTTAAAGGGTAACTCAGCCCCAGGTCAGAGCCTAACTCAACCCACTGGCAATATTTGAAAAATGCTGGAAAAGTGGAGACAGGGGGGATGAACTGAGGGCGGGGGCGTGCACCTGAGACCCGCAGTAACGGATTGATTGACAGCTGTCAAACTCGCAAAGATGGAGAACGACTGGAGTGACGCCAGTAGCTTTGCAACAGAGCGGTCATTCGAAATAGAGGACTTTTCTCCCCCACCTTCACCTGAAGTGGAGGAGGGTGAATTGTCTGTAGACACAAGGCCAGAGCCTTATCAATTCGAGCCTCTGGCTTAAACTGTGTTAACTCCCGATGCCGACGATGCTAGCAAAGCAGCAGCGCAAGAGAGAATGGGACCACTGACCTAATCTATGAACAGTCAAATCCTTATACTGAATGACACTAAAAATCAGATAGATGCAATGTATTTTCATTCAAATTAACTGAATCAATAAGCAGTGCAGGACCAATAAGTTCAAACCTAATAGCTTATTATAAATAGATTTCTTCAAATAAAAGTTAGACTATATACGCCAGCACGTTACGTTATTGTTGTAAGTTACCATGGCTTTGAAACATAAGTTGCGTCCGAAATCGAATACTTCTCTACAATATTGTATGCGAAAAACAGTAGGCGAAAAGTACCCGGATGACCTACTACTTCCGGCGAGATTCTGAAGTGCGCATACAATGGACACTTTACTATTCCATGAGGCCACGAGGCCATAAATTTCACAATTTATGAATGGAGGTGATGGAACGCAACTGACGCTGGTAGGTCACATGATAACGACAACATAGCGGATGTAGTACGTCCGAATTACATTCATACTTCATTCATTCATACTATATAGAACATACTTTTTTAACAGTCGCGAAGTTTGTTCAAATTCAAATATAGTACCTACTCACATAGTACGCGATTTCGGACGCAGTCATAGACTGTAAAAAAGGTTTGAAAGTGCGTCTCATGTATGAAAAGTATCTGTACACAATAATGGGCGGCAAAAATATCGCAAGAAAGCCTGACGTGTGTACTGACAACTGCATTATTTAACCATATTTTCTTCATTAGAATGCTGATAGCAAGTGTCAAGTAAGTTTCATTCATAATGTTGCTACTTCATGTAACATGAGAGTTTATACTGGACCGAAGACGTTCTCTTCTCATGTGATCAATGCGGGAAAACATTTCTTAGGGCGTGGTGAGCTTGTGCCAGGGGCGTGGGTAGTGAGCCGATGGAAGAGCCAACATACGTCACGATGACCAACAATGTCCAATAGGAAAATTCAACTGCAGTAGCCACCGTTCAACCTTAAGAGGGCAGCACTCAGACGTTTTTACACCATATATTGTAGAATTAAAACACTTTATACCCAAATGTCAAAACATTTACTCAAATCAATGAACAGCACTAATAAAGCCCCAGTCTTGCAGATCATTAACTAAAATAAGTTGGTTTAGGGTTTAGTTACCGTTTAAATTAAACTCCATTTTCACTACTCACACCTACTCGCACCCATGACACAGGTAAACAAAGCATCTTAGCGTATCTGCTGATCAGGTGGGTCTGGCTGTTTGCTCACACAGTTAACATCACTCTGCACGCGTTGTAATAGCGTACCTCCAGCACGCAAACAATTTTAAAAAATGCAGTTTAGTACGTGACGATGCCAAGGAATAATTCTGAGTGTAAAAGTAGGCCACGTCAAATAATTATTACAATAAGTTAGGCTCCATTGTGTAACAAGCAAATTAAATTACTAATTTATTCACAATATGGAAAGAGGAAACAAAACATAGTTTGTTAAGTGCATGATTTAAACATGCCATTAATGGGCTTATTCAAGTCCTTTTTTATTTTTTTAAATAATTTTTATCCATTCCGCATCTCCCACATATGTGTGTTTTAGCAAGGCGGTCTGTGTTGCAAGTTGGTGAATGAAGATACTTAGGTAACGTGTCACTACTGCTTTATTAATTTATCCATTTTTTTAACAGAGTAACAGCTCACTACCAGTTACAAAAGACAATGTAACAGTATGTCACAGGCAATTGTAGTTGCATTTTTCATCAATTAATTTCTTAAATTATCCCTTGACTATGTTCTGGGCCGCCATCTAGTGGCGGATTTTTTTTGGCCCGATGCCAAACTTTCTTGCCGACCCTGCAATAAGGCATTAATATTTGCTTTATAAGTAATAATAAACAGCCGATATTCTAGTAATATGCATGCTAATAAGCTACTAGTTAATATTGATAATTGGACCCTAAACTAAAGTGTTACCATTTTTTTCTTACCCTAACTGGGGGCTGAGCCCCCCCTAAAATAAAAATCCTAGAATCGCCCCTGGGTAAGAGGAGGATTCAGAGTGAAATATTCTCAGATAACCTATAAAGCAACTGCTGTTTTCAGCAAATGTGAAGAGAGACAACATTATCACTGATTTTTAGGACTGAGATGAAAGACATTGCCTGAAGCACCCTAATTAGCGTCTAGCAATGTATGTATTTTTTATGTGTCTATAAATGTGTCAAATGAGGACATAGCAACTTATTATTAAAAACAGCAAGTTATGTGAGCATTTGACTGGCAGGTTCCGTGATAAACTGTCCTTAAATGTTGGGCTCAGACCAATGCAAAGGTCACTGTGTGCTATGCATCTGTCAAAAAACGCTGCCATTCCCTTAAAAACAAGAACATCAGAGATTAATTATCAAATAGCCAGAGCTTTAATGAGGGGAACAAAAAGGTTACTAAAGCTCCATAACACATGCAAAATGAGACATTGAACACCAATCAGGCAATCTGACAGGGAAAGGGAAAATAGAACTATAAAATATAAAAATATAAATATATATATATATATATATATATATATATATATATATATATATATATATATATATATATATATATATATATATATTTTTTTTTTTAATATATGCTTCATCTTTCATTTTAAATTCTTAAATTTGATCAATAACCTGCCCATAGAGGCACTTACAGAGACCAGAGAAGAGTGGAGTGGTCACAGATGCATGTGTTTACCTCTGAAGAGCCACTGCAATGTTGAGTGCTGGATCATATCATTTGAAATGAGTCATATCTGTGACTGATCAGGAGAACTGAAAAGATGAGCAACATACCTAAAATAAGCATTAAATGTAAAAATGACCAGTCAGCTTGCTTTTTGCCATGACATTTAGGATCAAGTAAATATTAAAGCCACAATATGTAATTTTTCGCCGCTAGAGGTCGCTTATTCAAAACAAAGGTGTAGCTTGATGACGCCTTGATTTCGCGGAGCTTTTATTATGCCGCAGACGACCGCATCCGCTTCTTCCGCTCATGTGTATGTGGGGTAACACAGCACTGTTTTATCACTGTTTTATGATTATGTTATAATGCTTCTCTGTGCGTTTGCTCGGTGGCTACTATGAGACACTTGTTGCACACTGCAGTAAGCTAGATCGATATTAGGCATTGTAAAACATGGTACTCGCAGAAAATCAAGAAAACGAGATTGTGTTCAGCTATATAAAAATGATTCGTTTTCTGTCGATAAATGTCTTTAAACTATTGCTCACCTGTCTAATAAAGCACATAATATATTAAATATGCAAAATATGCTGCAGAGTGAAGTGGTTAAGAATCAATGGTTCATAAATAAACTTTTGAACAGAGTAATTTTTATAAATTCAGCTTTTAAAAACATCTTTTATGTAAAATATTTTATTCAGGACAGCACTAAATAAAAAAATAACATGCATTTATATGATCCCTCTTATTTTCACAGATTCTGCAAGGTGGGGGTGTACATTTTTGAGCAAGACTGTATATACCATCGATTAAATGCCTGTCTTTAAAGGTTTATGTTATCGTTAAAACTCAATTTCCCCATGGAGAAAATGAATAGGATTTTTAATTCCATAACCCGACTGTTGCACTCTATTATAATACCAACACACCAAACACTCACATCAACATCTAAAAAGATACAGTAAGACTATTTGACTATTTAAAATGGGCATTTCATCGATTTTCATTCCTCTGTGTGTTTGGTTTTCACACGAGGCAGAGGTGATCATTTTCTCTCATTAAGGGCTGTATGTAGTTAAATCTCACGCTACAACACAACTACTAACAGTTTGTTTCTCAGATCTCTCTAAGTGCTGTTAGACAGTGAGACGTGTGAGAAGAGCAGGGCCCATTGGTCCAGTTATCTCTAACAAGCCTTTGGGAAAATGGCAGACGTCAAACATGTGCTCTAATAAATCATTACATGCGTGGGTGAAGTGCCTTAATGCCTTGTATAAAATGCAGTGTAAATGTATGCAGCCTACTATAGCCTGTTTATTTATTGCCATTTTGAATTCAGTGAATTTATAATTTCAGTGGTTCTGTAAGGGTGAATCTCATATGTCAAGAACATGAGGTGCTTCACCTCAAAATGTAAAAAAAGAAATTATATTTTAATAAAGAAAATTAAGATTATTAAGATTTTCATTATTAAAAATGTATATAATTTTCATAATAATAAGGCACCTCCCAACTAAAAAATAAAATCTTAATGTAAAGCAGAAAATAACAATGATTTATTATTAATATTGCATTGGTACATCATGAATTATTTGTTGTACAAACTTTCATTTTGGATAATTTAGATTTGGAATAATGGCAAGCACAAATAAAATAAAAAAACATGTCTGAATGCATGGTAATGAGAATTTTGCATGTGTCACAATGCAAATAGTCCTAAAATAAGCCTAATTTACTTTATGCAAATACTATTTAAAGGTACACAGGGCTTGACATTAAGCCTTTTCATGGGCTTGTCCTTCGGAAAGTAAATCGGTCATTTACTTGTCCGAGTAAAAAAAATTGCTTGTCCGGAAAAAAATTAGATTTTTTTGTAAAATGTTGTAAATATAATTTATTCTGAAGCATCAGTCTTCAGTCAGCTTTGACATATTTAAATCTGCATATTTATGATATTTTTTTACCTTTATAAAGGTATAATAAATGAATGAAATTCATATTTTAAATATATGCTTCATCTTTCATTTTAAATTCTTAAATTTGATCAATAAATTCAGTTAGAATAATAAGACACTATAGGACTGTTACCAATCAAATTAAATAATTTACACTGAAAAATTACAACTGCATTAAAAGATGTTATGAGATCGCTTTGAGTATTTTTTGAATATACAAATAAGAAATGTTTGAAAGAACGACTCTTTTAAGCATGAAAGTAAACCGCCAGTAGGTGTGGCAGGTTTTAATGAGTGAGTCATTCAATCAAACGATGAAATGAAATCAGTGTCACATTTTCAGTCGTGATGGTATTCAGCACTCTTGGTCGTGTGATATTGCTTAACTGTATCATATGTTAAAAATATAACAACTCCACATTTTTCAATTTTTACCGCAGTAAGAGTTTCTTTGAACAGCCGAATCAAATTCTGTTGCATGATTTTTTGCTTTGAAACAATCAGCATTGTTAAAAGTGCTATATAAATAAAGGTGACTTGACTTGACTTTGAGCTGCGCTCATTTGTTGCGATTTCTCCTTGATAGGCTGTGTCAGTACATCATTTATTATTATATTATTATTCACTATCAATCACCACTCACATTAAATGAATGCAGAATCATTCTCATGTTTTGGTGATTCCCTAGTTTTTTTTTTTTTATTGACATTTTAATCAGGATACTTGTCCGGTCGGGCACCCCTTCAAAAAATCCACTTGTCCCGGACAAGCGGACAAGTGTTAATGTCGAGCCCTGGTACACCATGTATAGGGATGCACCGATCCACATTTTTTCACTTCCGATCCAATCCCGATACCTGAATTTGGATATCGGCCGATACCGATACTATTCCGATACCAGAGCTGTGTTTGCTTTAATATTATTATTATCATGATTGTTGATTTTATATGATGCTGAAATAAACTCCTCTCAAAAGGCAAGTATGATTTGTACGTATGTATGCATGTATGTCCCAAAAGGCAACTTGAGGTAAGTATAAGGTCAAAAAATAAGTCAGAAAAACAGGAAATCCTGTTAACAGGAAAAATCTCATTCTGAAAACAAATATGCAACTGTAAGTGTTTCAAATTGATTGTCATGTCAATATTTATTACATTCCCAAAATGTCAAATACTTGAGTCTTGAAATATAAGAAAAGTGCAAGTGTAAACATCTTACACACTATCAATAAAACAGTGTGCATCTGAACAGCACAAATCAAGTACACTGGCTCTTGTAGCATCAACAAATCAAGGTTTTAAAATGTCATATATCTGAAATATAAGAAAAGTGCAATAACTGTAAACATCTCACACACACACACACTATCTATCAATAAAAGAGTGTGCATCTGAACTCTCCAGAAGTGATTCCTGATGGCTCCCATTGTCTTTCTGCCCCCTGGCTAAAAAATCCTTGTGCTCTTTAACGTGGTGCTTTTTTAAATGTTTGATTGCGTTCATTGTGTTGTACAACGCGAGGGAGCTTTCGCCTCTCTGAATTATGGCGTTGCAAACATTGCATTTTGCTGTCTTGATCTGCGGTGTTTCCAGTGTGAAGTATTTCCACACAGCGGACATGTTGGCTAGCCACAATGCTGCTTAATGCTATCCTGCTATCTGGCAGCAAACTGCGGAATGGATTTCCTGAGCGGGGGCGTGTCTCATAACTCTGTTTCATTGAGCCGCGCCTCCGTTCAGGAAATCCATTCCATAGTTTGCAGCCAGCTAGCAGACAAGCCGGCGGGAATCACTTTTGGAGTCATTTCAGCAGACAACGTTAAAGCGCAGATATCATGGATATCGGATATCTCCGCAGGTTGGATCGGGAAAATCCGATACGTGAATTACGCTGGTATCGGTCCCGATACCGATACTGGATCGGATCGGCCCCATCCCTAACCATGTACACTTTTGATCCTCTATTCTTGCATTTTATGGAAGAACATTGTTTTGGTTGTGCTTTGGCTCGATGAACGTGATTTTACCAAGCAAAACATTCCAATCAGATTTGAGGGATAGGTTTACAGTTAATGTCAGGTTTAGGATTAAATCAAGGGTTGGGGGCTTCTACACCATTCTTATTCACATATCATTTCACTATGATTTTAAGAATAAGTTATGGGTAGGGTTAGTTTTATGGGTAGGGATAGGGTTAGAACTATGTTTTTGGACAGGATTGTTCCAGGATCAACAAATGATCAACAAATGATAGCGGTAGATGTTACTGTATCCATTAATAGACTCGGTTCTTCCTTGAAAATAAATTTCAGCACAGCACTAATAAAATATTTAAAGGGATCTTTTCATCCCATAGAAGTTTGATCCTACACAGATTCTGCAGAATTTGCTTTGCAGAAAGAATGATGGATGACAGAAACCCCAAAGGATCATAAATTGAACTCACAATAGATAAAATGCCATGTCTCGTCGTTGAGTGTTTTTTGATTGCCATACTGAAAGTAAACACATCCTGTTCTACGTCCCACTGAACACCCAGAGCTCGCTCCATAGGAAGCTGGTCTTTACTAAGGTCCAGCGTCTTCGATGTCTTGGCCCTGTTTTCCTGAGTAATTACACTGAGAACAGAACAGTCATTGCAAATCCATTTGTTAAGTCGAAAACCACCCTTGCTACACACTTCTGTTAGTTGATCATACAGAGATAAAGCTTGATCCACTGTATTTACCGCTCAATCGTCAACATAGAAATTCTGCCTGATGGTGTTAATTACATCTTCGGCATAATCATTTTGGTTATCATCAGCTGTCTTTAGCAAGGCAAAGGCTGCACAGCTCAGTGATGATACTGCACCAAATATATGGACAACCATTCTGTGCTCTTTGAGGTCCTTTTTTAATGTCTCCATCTGGCCACCAAATGAAACGCTGAAAATGTACATGTTCCTTGGCCACTCTAACCTGGTGAAACATCCCTTCGATATCGGTCATAAGGGCAATGGGACCTTGACGAAATCTAAGTAGAACTCCTACCAAGTTATTTGTCAAGTCTGGGCCTTGCAATAGTTCTTTATTCAAGGAAGTCCCACCAAATGTTAATGCACAGTCAAATACTACACGCAGCATCTTTTTGCGTGGGTGCTTAACTCCATGATGTGGTATATACCAAAGCTTTCCTTTTTCTAGCTCCACCTGGTCACTTGGTACGATCTCTGCATACCCCTTTGCAATCACATCGCTCATAAACTCCTTGTACTCAGCAAAGAACGAAGCATCTCTTTTAAACCTTTTCAACAAGTGCTGTGCTCGCTGATATGCTGTGCTCTTATTGTTTGGCATTTTTACATTGGATTCACAAAAAGGCAGATTTAAATAATAATGTCTGTCTTTAAGTTCTGCAGTCTTTGAGATCATGTTGATGAATTGCCGATCTTCTACTGACATTTCTGTCTTTTCATCATACTGTTGTTCATTGAAATTGTACTGTTTGATCAACAGCTCCTCCAAATTTTCAATGGGCACTCTCTTCACTTGCATTTCAGGGGCATTATCTTCATCATCATTCCTACCATGATCAAGCGGATCGCTAATGACCCAACCAAGGAGAGTTTTCACAGTCCTTTACATTCACTGTTAACTATTCTCCATGGTTCCAGTGTCTTTGGAACATTGACACCTATAAGCAGCCCAATACTTGCATTTACTTTGGACAATTCAACTCTTGCAGATTTTTTGAAAAAACAAAATGAAATAACTGCTTTGTTGGTAAAGCAACAGCAATCATCCCTTGTTCCAACGAGGGAAATTCCTATGTTCGGTGGAGATCCTCTGCAATTCAGATCCTTCATTAAAGCGTTTGAACAGGGTATTGAAAGCAAGACAGAGACAGAGAGTAACTTAATTTAGAAATGCTTTTGAAATAAAACTTTTTGTGTTTAATAAACTAATTTAATTTTAAAATGAAGATGGTGGTGGACTGGAGTGCGTGCAAATAGTTTAATCACTGTTCTCTGAATCCACGGCCTAAAATACCTTACTCACCTGTTAAATAATAAAAACACCATATCCCTCAGTATCCTTGCCTGGCTATCACCAGACCAAGCTCAATTTAAGATTGAACATTGGTCTGGGGAGTCTGCTATGTATTTTCTACTGCACAAGAGGCGTGATAAACAAGCATAATTCAAATGACTCTGTACGCAATTGGATAGTCCTTCAACAAATCAGACCACAAGAGGCGTGATAAACGAGCATAATTCAAATGACTCTGTATGCAATTGGATAATCATTCAACCAATCAGACCACAAGAGGCGTGATCAATGGGCAACGACCCATCGCTTCTCTATCCGTCATCGTGTTAAACCCGCCAATAGCGCGCCAGGTGGATAAGCCAGTCTGTGATTGGTTCCCGCAAAAGTGTAACAGAAGCAGTAGAAATGAATGTACAGGTTTCCAGACTGAGTTGCAGGGCAAATCAAATCGCCGGCAGATCAGGCTGGGTTTACCCAGTCTATCAGTATCCCCCATAAACACACTAAATCCCTCAGTTCTTGCCATTTCCGAAAAGCTAAGCTAATGTTGATTCTTGTTTTATTACAAGCTTTATTGCGTTTTCTTTTTGCCAGAAGACTCTCCTTTGTTTGGCCTTTTTTTTAAAATGGGTGATTCTCCAGAGGTTGGAGATTTAGCTGCTCCATGTCAACATTTCTCACTCGTTGTGACAACTAACCTATGCCACTCCCTCACCATACACACGCCAAAGTAGCCAGAGCAATTTTATATTCACCATTATGTATACAATTTCCCACAGAAACCATCCTGACAGGTCTAAAATATACACACCTATGCGTACCATGGGGAATCAGGGTAAAACAATTTTGAAACATTTAAACATTTTGGAAAAAGAAGGATTGATGATGTATTGACTCTTTATATTTATACTTATATTTATTTCATTTTGATGTCAGTGCAAAATGTGACCAATGTTTTCACCAAATAAAGAGAAATATAACCATTTTCAAATAGTGAGTGTATATATTCTTGGATATTAAAAAGGAAGTCTCAGTTTGCTCATGGGAGCAACTCAACATCTCTGATTAGTTTTGGATCTTAGCCAGACAAACAGACGTCTCTGAGGACACACCACAACTTGACAAACAAATCTCCCTCTACATACATACATACATACATACATGCATACTGTGTGAGCCCACAATTCCTAACTCTGCACCTGTACAACCTGCATTATTATGTAAATCTATCTTCACATTTGTGCCTGTCTGTTTGAGTTGTTCACTGTACCACATATTCTGGGTATCTGACCTGGTGAGGCATGACACCAGCTGGTTTTACAAATGTGTTAGCCTCCATGGCTTACAATGCTAGCTCATTAGCTAGAATCAGATGTTGTTCTGCAGGGCAAGAACAAATGTCATCAGGGTATTCAGCACTGAAGGACTGAACAAGCACCTTGGCTCTGTCTCAATTTACATACAATTATACATGATACTAGACTGTTGTTGTAGCTAGAGCTGGGAACTGGACTAAATGGTCTCTAGCGCCATCCAAAACAACAGTTATTGAAATTAAATGGATAAAACTAAAGAAGAAATTTCTGGTCATATTTCACCCTAAAATCAACTTAAAAAGAGAGAAAAGTCCTTATGCTTTAGCTGAAGAAAATGAAGCATAATCTTAAATCATTAGTAATAATTGCTTTAATGTACTCATTTTTTTCTACCTAAAATGATGTTAGCTAAATGCATGATTTGTATTATCTAAGAACTGTACATTTCTGACATATGGACATTACTTGGACACTGTAGAGCTGCTTTGAAACTATATGTAGCCTATTGTGAAATACACACTATATTATACATGCATTAATGTATAAATATATAAATGTGAATTAATTTTATTTTCATACGGTTTTGGGGTGAAATATTTATATGGGATATGAGATTTTCATAAATAAACAAGCAAATGAATGAATAAATGAAAGCAAAAGAATGATTGACAAAAATAAACATAACTGACAAATGTCACCATCAATGTGTTGGATCTGTAATATTATACATATAATCAGCCTACTATAATATTCTGTCTGTAATAATAACAAACAAATAAATAAATGAATACATTTCTTAATTTGAAAAAATAATTTCATTTTAAGTTTTTTAAAATTTTGCCATTATAATTAGTAGCTCCTCCCGTCTCCTTATATAAAAAAATAACATGGTTGAAATGGTTGTTGTTTTACCTTTCAGTCGGGTAGAACAACAGAAGGTAGAGAGGTCTCAACTTCCTGGCATAATCCCCGTTTCTCCCTAGACTGTTGTTGTCCAGCAGCTCAATTTATACTGGGTAATGAGGTAAAACATTTTCTAAAAAAAAATGTTATGTAGCATTGTGAGTCGGAGGGTGGACTGCAGATTTCTTGAGGGGCTGAAAGAGAACTTGAACTTTAAAAAAAGAGCTTTGAAACTTTCAAAAAATACTTTCTAAAGGTTTAAGGTGCACTATAGCATCTGTATTTTGACCTGGGATACAAGAAAGTGCTTTATCACTTAAAAAAGATGTGTACCGAGGTTAATATATGTGTGCTAACAGTAAGTGCATTAATCTTGGACAGTGCTTGTGTACTAAAGGGTGATCTCCTTCCCAAGAGGGACAGTTTGATTGAGGTGCACCTGGTGGTAAGACCTCTGGAGGTCACCTTACTCAACCCTACACTGCTGGAAGCCGAACAGCTTCTGACAGGCATTTAGCAGCGGATAGGATTGTTGAGATGAAAGCCACTCTTCCATTTGTCCAACGACCCCTGTGGAGGCCGAGCTGTGTATCCATCAACCTGCTCAAGAAGGAAAGGTGAAAGAGCAAAAGAGAAGACAACTGATGAACTGCTCTTCACAATCCAATAATTAAGTTGTTGTCAGGTGTAAAAACCCTGAGGGCTGTTGCATGGGAGGAAAAAGGAGGATAAAAGTACCGTGTGTAAAGAGAAGTGCTGATGAGCAAGCAGGACCGAAACAGGTGGAGGAGAGATGGCACATGTGGAAGAATTGTTTTAGGGAGGCAGTCATGCGTGGCCTGCAAGATGATAAGAAGATCAGATAATTAAACGTGATGACAGAGAGCCAACTATCCTGTATGAATTTCAATTTGGTGCCAATGGATGGAAGTATTGTGACAGACAGATAGATTAGATAGATAGATAGATAGATAGATAGATAGATAGATAGATAGATAGATAGATAGATAGATAGAACGTCAGACAGACAGACAGACAGACAGACAGACAGACAGACAGATAGATAGATAGATAGATAGAACAAACGATAGATAGACAGACAGACAGACAGACAGACAGACAGACAGATAGATAGTTAGATAGACAGACAGACAGACAGACAGACAGACAGACAGACAGACAGATAGATAGATAGATAGATAGATAGATAGATAGATAGATAGATAGATAGATAGATAGAACGTCAGACAGACAGACAGATAGATAGATAGATAGATAGACAGACAGACAGACAGACAGACAGATAGATAGATAGATAGATAGATAGATAGATAGATAGAACGTCAAACAGATAGATACATAGATAGATAGATAGATAGATAGATAGATAGATAGATAGATAGATAGATAGATAGATAGAACGTCAGACAGACAGACAGACAGACAGATAGATTAGATAGATAGATAGATAGATAAATAGATAGATAGATAGATAGATAGATAGATAGATAGATAGATAGATAGATAGAACGTCAGATAGATAGATAGATAGATAGAACAAACGATAGATAGATAGATAGATAGATAGATAGATAGATAGATAGATAGATAGATAGATAGATAGATAGATAGATAGATAGATAGAACAAACGATAGACAGACAGACAGACAGACAGACAGACAGACAGACAGATAGACAGACAGACAGACAGACAGACAGACAGACAGACAGACAGACAGACAGATAGATAGATAGATAGATAGATAGATAGATAGATAGATAGATAGATAGATAGATAGATAGAACAAACGATAGACAGACAGACAGACAGACAGACAGATAGATAGATAGATAGATAGATAGATAGATAGACAGACAGACAGACAGACAGACAGACAGACAGACAGACAGACAGACAGACAGACAGACAGACAGATAGATAGATAGATAGATAGATAGATAGATAGATAGATAGCTAGATAGATAGATAGACAGATAGAAGGATAGATAGATAGATAGATAGATAGATAGATAGATAGATAGAACAAACGATAGATAGACGGACAGACAGACAGACAGACAGACAGACAGACAGATAGATAGATAGATAGATAGATAGATAGATAGATAGATAGATAGATAGATAGACAGACAGATAGAAGGATAGATAGATAGATAGATAGATAGATAGATAGATAGATAGATAGATAGATAGAACGTCAGATAGATAGATAGATAGATAGATAGAACAAACGATAGACAGACAGACAGACAGATAGAAGGATAGATAGATAGATAGATAGATAGATAGATAGATAGATAGATAGATAGATAGATAGATAGATAGATAGATAGATAGAACGTCAGACAGACAGACAGATAGATAGATAGATAGATAGATAGATAGATAGATAGATAGATAGATAGATAGATAGATAGATAGATAGACAGACAGACAGACAGACAGACAGACAGATAGATAGATAGATAGATAGATAGATAGATAGATAGATAGACAGACAGATAGAAGGATAGATAGATAGATAGATAGATAGATAGATAGATAGATAGATAGATAGATAGATAGATAGATAGAACGTCAGATAGATAGATAGATAGATAGATAGAACAAACGATAGACAGACAGACAGACAGATAGATAGATAGATAGATAGATAGATAGATAGAACAAACGATAGACAGACAGACAGACAGATAGATAGATAGATAGATAGATAGATAGATAGATAGATAGATAGATAGATAGATAGATAGAACGTCAGACAGACAGACAGATAGATAGATAGATAGATAGATAGATGCTATATGGCAAAGCAATGGTTTTTGCAGGTCTCCTTCATCAAAACATTAAGATTGAATAAAGTTGACAATAATGTTCAGGTTAGCAGGTGAGTTGGAACCAGGTGCAAGTCTGATGTAAATGAATGCTTGTGACAGTCAAAGTTGTCCTCTAGCTAGAGTGCATTAAATTCACAGCCTGTAGTAATCAAACATGACATATGATCATTAAATTCGTCCTACAGAGTTGGCAAGAGCTGAAGTACAATAATGAGAAGGGAAGTTTTATAGAAATATGTTTTATAGCCTCGAACAAGCAAAAAGTTAAAGACGGCGGTTCATTGCTCACTGCAAAACTTGCTAACAGAATGTCTCTTGAGGTGCTTAATATCTGCTAACACTTTATTTTGATGCTCCCCAAAAGACATATTGGCTATAAGTAACTTTGCAAGTACATGTCAACTTATTCTACTAACCCAAACCCCTTTTTCTACTTACCCTAACCCTACCAATAACAGTCTACTAATACTCAACTAATACTCTGATGAGAGTTAGTTGGCATGTACAGTAGGTGCAACATTATCTGTCATCATTTACTCACCGTCATGCTGTTCAAAACCTGTATGACTTTCTTTCAAACAGTTCTCAACTGCATTATGACAACTGCAACAGAGACTTACTTTGGAATAGTACAGAAGAAATGCTTTGCACCTTTTGCATGACAATTTCATGCACAACTCAAACAAGTGAGCCCTGGAGCGACCGCTATAATTATCAACCTCCAAAGCTGAGAAAATTGCAGGATTTGCTATTCTCTGTATGTCTTGAAGGTGAGTCTTTGAAGTTTTTATCCAAGCAAGGTGTCATCCTTTTCCCCAAACAGAGGGCAGAAGATAATCATATATAATTGCAGTCACTTTGTTATAAATACAGTACCAGCTTTTTTGCCATGCTCCAGGTCCACATCATGTGATCTCCCCCAGCCCACGCAGGAAGTAATGTGTTTCCATGCAGATAATTGCACGGTGCTTATAAATTAAATGCTGATGAACTACCATTTAAATTGGTGCTGGTGTATGTGTGTGAGAGGAAAAGGAAACTACCTGCTGTTTTCCTCATGGAAGTTTTATTGTTTAAGAGTAGGGTGTAAGAACCGGCTACAGCCGTGACCGTGCAATCTCTAGAGTCTGCTGTAATGATGGCCGCTGACATAGATTCATGCTTATCATTACTCTGTACTGTTTACAATAACACCATGGCCAGCTTGAGAGTGTCAGCGGGGAAACGGTATTAAGAAAAATGCCTAGCATTACATTTTAGCCCGCAGTGCAAAAATGCCTATCCATCTTTCATTCTGGGCGGCTAACTGATGGATATCAGAATATTGCAATAACACGGGGCAGCCTGGCAAATTGTTGGAACGCTCCTCACCTTGTTGGACGGGGTCTTGTGCCTGTCTGTGCGAGACTAAAGACTGCCTAATCTTGGTCGCTCACATGCATTAAGACTGCAGTCTTGTCTTTTACACCAATGGTTCTCAACTGCTGGGTCACGACCCCAAAAATGGGTTGGAGCTCAGGAGGGAAATGCAGATAACAGAATAAAACTAACCATATAATCATACCAAATAAATAGGCTTGTCAACTTTTAGTCAGAAAACGTCTTTTTTGTTGTTGTTGTTGGCATCAATAGCTAATTTTACATGGACACTTTTTGTGAATGAATTCATGCTGATTGATGAATCCAAATGTAGTGTTTTCATGAACGCTAAATAAAGTGATCTGGTTGATGTGTGCGTTTATATTTCACAAGCTTCTGACCGGATTTAATCTTTGGACATGTGTACACTACAGGAATATTTATTTCCCACTGTTGTTGCATACTAACCATCCTCCTTTTCTTTGTTTTAAAAAGCAGACTTAATATGTATCTATTTCGGGTCTTAATTAGGAGATGACGAGCACATGAAGCGTTGAGCCGTGCTGCTTATTTATCAAGCAGTAAAGCATCAAGCAGTCATCTATGGATGAGAGTCCGAAACTAGTGGGACATTTTCCTGCTCTGCTTCACAGACGATGAGTGGAAAGAGAATTACAGAATAACTGGACACTCATTTATGACACTTTATTTAACATGAAGAACAGCTCGTTCCGTGCGTCATATATCATTATGCTATTTCTACATCATTGCACATGTGCAGTGTTTACATGTACTCTCGATCGGATTACAAAAGGAATAAACCACCCCTTACAATCTGAATTAAATTTAAATCAGCTCTGGCCAATTCATTCCGATTGACTTGGTTACATGTGACTTTTTTTATTCCAATTGTGCTACTAGTCTGATTACAACCGGATTATTAGGGTCCATGTAAACGCAGCTAATGGTGGTGGGTCCAATAACTGATATTTCACTGCAAATTCATCCCTCAGTTGATAGAAACTACCTGAATAGACAGAGTATAAAACTGACAGTCTGCTTGACATCCCCTCAACCCACAAAACAAAGTCAAATCTATGTAAATTAAAAGAAACTATGACTCATATTACATTAAAAATGGGTTCAAACGGTTTGTGTTGTTAGCCACAATGTGTTTTATGTTATTATTGGCTGGCAAGAGCATGAAACCGACACATTTAGTACAGAAGCACTAAGAAACCATGCAGTCTTGTTTTAGGGTATGTTTACACGACAACGACATACTAAAAATGGAAACGTTTTTCCTTTGTGTTTTTCATGTATAGATGACAACATTGTCAAAATGACCCCCCAATCCGCAAAAATGACTAAAAACACTGTATTATTCATGCCAGGCCAGTAGTTGGCGCTGACACTTTGTAAAGAAAAACTATGTGCCAATAGACTTAACATGTAATACGCATGTGCATGATGTCACCGTTTTCACAAATTAGCATTTTTGTAGTTTACACAGAGACAATAACGGGGTAAAAGGTTCCTTTGATTTTATTTTCCTCTAAACCACTAGAAGGCAAAAAACTTGCCATAGCACTTTACAAACCATCCGCTTTTCAAGATCAAATAAATTTGGCTGATCCTTGATTCTGTGGTAATTTGATCTAATATTTAATGTTTTTTCAAAATGTTGTCGATTTAAATAGCAAACGAGAATTGCTAAAAAATTATTGAATATATTTTGAGAAAAAGGTCTTCTTAATGATTTTCAGTAATTAAAGCAACAGTTTTTCAATAACGGAAGAATATGTAAAAGTATGGTATTCAGGGTAAATTTCGCCCCTGCTGTTGGGGCAAAAGGCACCATAATTAACATGATAATAAATAGTTATCTGACTTTTCTATTTGTTGACATGACATGGTTACATTCAGGTGGGAAATATCATATATTAAGTTGGGTGTCCACCTTAGAGATAATGAAAACCATCATACAGTATTTAAACATATGTTATTAATCATATAATTTAATAAAATATCATTTATTGTTACTACTGTAAATCTATATTAAATTATTATTATCAATGCTTTCAGAATATATATTTTTTAAATATATTTCTATATTAACATATTTTAATGACAGCATATTTATTGAACAAAAATGAATTATTTTATTTATCAAAATAAACAGAAAATAGTACAAACTTTGCTAAAGTGATTGTTTTGAAAAAGTATTAGCTTAGACATTATTAAAAACATATTATTTTAGCTAAAGTATTTGTATCAATACTGTGTGCCTTTTGCCCCATGCTGCTGAGCCTTTTCCCTGGGTGTAGGGTAAAAGCCCCCCCTCGCCACCTTATACATTTATAAGATTTTTAAACAAAATACACCACTTTTATTTTCATACAAAATGTGTTGCTCCATAAATGTCCAATACAAACATATATCGATCATGCACTATGAGAGTAGTGAAAAGCACACTTTTCTTTAGGTGTGCCTTTAGCCCTGTTGTACCCTATCATTTTCAAAAACATGAACCAGTTTTCAAAAGTTTGTGTTTTCAGGCCCCCAAAACGCTGCTGTCGTGTAAATGAACGGTCAAAATGCATAAAAAGTTTCCCATTTTTAGTTGAAAATGGTGTTGTGTTAAAGGCCCCTAGTGTGTTTAGGAGAGAAGTGACAAAACAAAAGTTAGTAACACTTCAGAATACTGTTCCATCATTAATAAATAACTACACACCAATGAGTAATGCATTATTAATACTCTAGTAACTACTATTAACTAACAAGATTAACTAATTAGTAAGAAACAATGCATAGTTGAATGTGGTAGTTCACTATTAGCCAATTAATAACTACTATTTTTTTTATACCTCCCAGAGGACTACTACTATACAGGTTCATAATTAATGTGAATAATGCATAATGTATAATTAATTATAAAGTAAAGATCATGGTAACCCACTAGTAATGACTCAAGTATTACCAAATGCTTCAGAAGGAATTGCTAATTACTTGGATCAGTATTCTAAAGTGAAAAGCATGATAACTCCCCTAGTAATAACTGAAGTCATTGTAAACTTTTGAGGTTTTTTTTGGATAGTAATTTGGTAACACTTGAGTCATTACTAGTGGGTTACCATGCCCTTCACTAGTTCTTGGTATTTCCTCTGGGAGGTATGAAAAAAATAGTAGTTACGGATTAGCTAATAGTGAAGTACCACATTTAACTGAGCACTGTTACTTACTAATTAGTTACTCAGAGTTTCTTTAATAGCAGATACTAGAATGTTAATAGTGCGTTACTCATTTTATTCCTGTGTAGTTATCCATTAATGATGGAACAGTATTCTAAAGTGTTACCCAAAAGTTGTGTTCTCAAGATCTCATCCTAAAAGTTGTTTTCTTGGTTACTGTCTGGCGGGAACAAGAGATTCTAATGCTATATATGTACTGTTAACAAGTGAAAAATTGGATTTTGGTTTTTAATCAGGGACTTGCTTAAGCTGAAGTATGGTCATGTCTGTCTGTGATGGAGCACTTCCTAATCAATGTCTGACACTTGAGAATGAGACTACAGCTTTATCATCATAGGAACTAAAGTGACCCTCAACATGTGGTCAATCTCATTGCCAGCCAATTTGAGGGACTAGGATGTCTGCATGCTTATAGACTGATGTTTGATTTTAAGATGATTTCTTTTAAGAATATTAGTTAGAGATCATGAGATAACTTTTGTTGAGTAGAGATTATTATGTCGTCAAAACATGCACACAAGAAAACAAGAAAGAAAAACTGTAGTCTCTAGGGATCCTATGGAAGCTTGTTTCCGCCATGGAATACAAAAATATAAAAGATAATTGACTTTTTTCCTCAGACTTGCGTGATATAAAGTCACAATTGTGAGATATAAACTTTTTTCTCGCAATTGTGAGTTTATATCACGCAATTCTGACTTTTTTTTCTCACAATTGTGAGTTCGTAACAATTCTGACAATTGCGAGTTATAAAGTACAATTCTGAGGTGGGGGGGGAATGACTTTTTTTCAGAATTGAGACTTTACATCACACAATTGTGAGGAAAAAAAGTCAGAATTGTGAGAAAAAAAGTCTCAATTACCTTCTTTATTTTTTATTCCATGACGAAAACAAGCTTCCATACTTCTGTAATGTCTCATTCTCAACTATTATATATATAAATATATATATACACACACAAACACACATATATATATGCAGTTGCAAGAAAAAGTATGTGAACCGCTTACAGAATCTGTGAAAATGTTAATAATTTTCACTAAATAAGAGAGATCATACAAAATGCATGTTATTTTTTTATTTAGTACTGTCCTGAATAACATATTTTACATAAAAAATGTTTACATATAGTCCACAAGACAAAAAAAGCTGAATTTAAAAAAATGACCTCGTTCAAAAGTTTATGAACCATTGATTCTTAATACAGTGTGTCGTTCCCTGGATGATCCACGGCTGTTTTTTGTTTTGTGATGGTTGTTCTTGAGTCCCTTGTTTGTCCTGAGCAGATAAACGGCCCAATGTTCTTCAGAAAAATCCTCCAGGTCCTGCAAACTCTTCAGTTTTCCAGCATCTTTTGCATATTTGAACCCTCTCCAGCAGTGACTGTATGATTTTGTGAGCCATCTTTTCCCACCGAGGACAATTGAGGGACTCAAACACAACTATCAAAAAACGTTCACTGATGCTCCAGAAGGAAACATGATGCATTAAGAGCCGGGGGTAAAATATATATATATATATATATATATATATATATATATATATATATATATACAGTACTGTGCAAAAGTCTTAGGCACGTAGTATTAATTTACATTTCCAAACATTCCTTTTGCCATTAATTGTAATAATCCAGTGCTCAACACAGAGATCTGATCTCACCATCATCGAGTCTGTCTGGGATTACATGAAGAAACAGAAAAAACTGAGACAGAAGAACTGCGGCAACATCTCCAAGACGCTTGAAGAACCTATATTCATATATATATTCACCTACAGTACTGATCAAGAATATATTTCAAGATAAAACATCAAGCAATATCAAATGTGACAACAACTGCCTAGAGATTTACTAAAAGCTTCTAGTCCCTAATAAGTACACATAAAAAATCTTTATTTACTACCCCTCATTTCACTTTATGGAACCTAATGGGCCTGTGTGCCACATTAATCCACCATTGATGCCTTAGAAAAAAGAAGACAAAAGATATGTCTCTCTATTTCTTAAATTCAGCCATTTTTTCCTTTTCTCCATCAAAAGATAGTCCATAAACTTGCTTACATCTGTGCTGCAGTTAAATTACCAGCAAAACTAATGGGGAGGTGGTTTCAAACTTGACTGATATTCGAGACTGTCTATCCGACTAAAGAGCCATTATTGACACAGATGTGCTGGTCAAATATACACAGTGATGCTAATCTGGTGACAGTTTCATTAGCTCATGACAGTCCCATCAACACATCTGTTAGCACATTCAACACGTGGAGATTCTGTATGGCCAGGTCCCCAATGCATGTAGAAATGACAAGCATATGTTAAAACAGTCAAATTAAGCATCTGTTAGGAAATTACTGAAGTGCAGCGGCAGTAATGAATATATCTCATATGCAGAGGCGAATCCACAACACAAACTTGAGGCCTGACAAACGGATGTGGTGATTAAATTCACTGACTTGATTGGGGAAACATGGGACATCTGTGATGGTAGAAAACATTAGCTGCTGAGAGTCGGCTCTTTGCAATCAGTGTTGAGAGCGAGGACGTATTTTACATATATTTTCAATCAAAAGCAATCAGTACTTAACCTGTTAAGAAACCTGCTTCCTGGCTATGCACATCTCATGCAAATCTACATTGGACATGTGAACAGCGGGACTGTCAAAATTTCAGAATTGTAGTATTGTTTCCCTTTCAGTTCATCTATCTATCTATCTATCTATCTATCTATCTATCTATCTATCTATCTATCATCCATCCATCCATCCATCCATCCATCCATCCATGGAAGCTGGAGCACACACCTTGAGTAACGGAACCTTGTAGAGGGAGACACGGAAGACCAGGAAGACGATGGGGACTCAAAGGATCAGGAGAGACGATGGAGAAACGTAGTAAACACTGGAGACAGGTAAGTAACGCCAGGTAAGTGAATCCTTCCTCAAACGAGACCAGACCCAGTGACAAAGTGATGTGTGTGCTTTTATGCTGACTAAAGTGATGATGAGATGATGTGCGGGTGATAAAGAAGTGCATGCAGGTGAGAGCCAAGGAGGATGCTGGGAAGTGTAGTGCTAAGGGTGAGTGAGCTGGTGACCGTGACAGTACTTACCGTGTTTTTTGTTGTTGCTTTTTTTGGCTGATTGATTACCGTTTGTATAACCAGTTTTACTACAAATACCATGGGTAAACTATGGTTAGTGTACACTGTAAAACCGAATAAGTTGGCATAACTCAGAACTTAAAGATTTTTTTTGTATTTATACATTTGAATTGTTCTTGAAATGTTTGAGTACACTAATTCATACATTTTACTTAAAATTTTCATGTAACCTCAATGTAAACATTTTTATTAGTATAAAGTTAGCTAGCTATAAAAAGCTAATTCAGAAAATGCTAACTTGCTAGTTTGCTAACATTTTAACAATAGCATGGTGTAGCACTTGCTGAATGAGTGCAGCAATATAAAGCATTTAACATCAACTAAGCCACATGTAGCCTACCACATGTCACCATGATGGTAACTCTCCAAAAACCCACATTAACAGAAATCATGGTTAATTTTTGGTTAACTACAATAACCATGTTTTTTCCCTTGTTTTTTTCGTAGTGAAACCATGGTTAATTTTCGTAAGGGCAATCAATCAAAAACTTGTAAACTTCCCTGGGTTAGTGTTGAGTTACTTCATCTTAGCCTTTAAATGAACAAACTCTCATCCGCATCACCTCCGGGTAAATGGACCTGAATAAACTGAAGCTTGAGTGACTGATTGATTTATTAGTCTGATCTTGAGCACCTTGGTTCAGGGACAGTTAATGTTTAATGAGGTGGTTTAGCCCAATGGCCTTAACCTAGATTTAAAGTTGAGACTCGACTGATTCCATTACTCATGATTACCTGTGAAGAGACCACCCAAGTAGGTCAATAATACCTGGAGAAAGTTCTCCGTTAGCGCCGTCATCTCAGTGGTACTTAAACTGGTTCAGGGCTCCCTGGAGGTACATGAAAATAAATAAAATACAAATTTTAATTGTAATTGTACATGATTGTATGATATATGTTTTGTTTGTTGCTGTTTTGTCAATGCATAGCATGCATAGATGATAAAAGGTGCTATTTGCAACCAGAAGGTTAATACATCTATCAGCAGGATCTTCCTGGATGGTGCTACCCAGCAAAACCTTGACCCCGTGAAACCACCTGGAACGAAACGACACTATTTTTCAAGCCATATCTATTGTAGTTTTCTATTGCCATTTTAAATTAGAGGAACTGAACTGTGTATGATCCACTGCCACTGTGAACCCCTGTGAGAGTTGATTGTTTGTTCTGTGCTGTAACAAGCTAAAAAGAGAATTGAGCCTTGTTGTTTTATTCAGGGATATATTTGGGTCAGTGGAACATGAGTCCAGACATCACTGAGATGGTAGATCCAGCAGTTCTCAGCCAATCTATGATGTCATGTCATGATTTCAGACGTGACTATGGGACATGTTGCAAAATTAGAAATAAAATTAATAAAAAAAAAAAGTTCAAAAATAATTAAAAGTTGTCAACACATTGACAAAGAGGGTCAAAGAGAGTGACTGTCTTGTACGCCACATGAATCAAACATGCACTCTTCTCACCACTGATGCGTGAGAGCACAGTTCAGATATCAGATGCATGCGCACGTCCTTTAATAGAGGATGTTATAGCATCTCACCAATGACGATGATGATATCACCGATGACATTGTTGAGAGACACAAGGGCACGGGTTAATGACCTTTGGAGCCATGCCATATCGAATGTCTATTTCACATGCAGCCAATTGGAGCGGACATGGCACGTCCACTTCGCTGCGATTAGGCCGGAGTTAAGAGGCGTTACTTTACACAGACTATTAATGAATAATAGGTTGGAGATTTTGTTACGTTGCTACACAACCTCATGTTACATCAAAGCCTGTTACAGGTATGTTTAAACATTCCATTCAGGCATACAGTAACGCTCAGCTGGGTGACCAGTCGGACAGGTGTCGCATCTTGATAAAGATAAGATAAAAAGCAAACAATGCTATTTCATAAATAAATGATGCTAGGACAAGACAAGCGGAATACGCTAGCTACTATTCTAGTGTAGTTGAACTTAATTAGAAAAGAATAGATGTGTTTGGTGATATTATTTATACATTTCACATAGAATATATGGAATGCCAGTACACACACACACACACACACACACACACGTATATACAAACATGTATGTTAGTAGGATTAATCATAATTAATCGATATAACAGCACTAAAATAAATAAATTATCTTTTCTGTTGTTGTTTCAAAGGAATAGTTCACCCAAAAATGAAAATTCTGTCATTATTACTCACCCTCATGTTGTTCCAAACCCATAAGACTTTCATTCATCTTCAGAACACAAATGAAGATATTTTTGATGAAATCTGAGAGCTTTCTGTCCCTCCATTGACAGCTACACAACTACCACTTTGACGCTTCAAAAAGTTCATAAAGAGATTTTAAAATGAATCGAGCAGTTAAGTCCGAATTTTCTGAAGAGATACAATCGCTATATGTGATGAACAGATTGAATTTAGGCTTTTATTCACATATAAACATTGATCAACTCACACATCAGTTATGGTAAACAGAATCTCAAGCATGTTTACTTGACGTGCGAGAACCAATGAGGTTCATTCTCGTGTTACGCAGCACGTTTGAGCTTCCTCGAGAACCAATGAGGTTCATTCTCATGTTACACAGTACTTTTGAGGTTCCGCAAGACCCAATGAGGTACATCTCAATGACCCAATGAGGTACATCTCACCAATGACGATGATGATATCACGATGACATTGTTGAGAGACACGAGGGCAAAGGTTAATGACCTTTGGAGCCATGCCATATCGCCTGTCTATTTCACATGCAGCCAATTGGAGCGGACATGGCTCGTCCACTTCGACGCGATTAGGCCGGAGTTAAGAGGCGTTACTTTACACAGACTATTAATGAATAATAGGTTGGAGATTTTGTTACATTGCTACACAACCCTTATGTTACATCAAAGCCTGTTACAGGTATGTTTAAACATTCCATTCAGGCATACAGTAACGCTCAGCTGGGTGACCAGTCGGACAGGTGTCGCATCTTGATAAAGATAAGATAAAAAGCAAACAATGCTATTTCATAAATAAATGATGCTAGGACAAGACAAGCGGAATTATAATTCTAGTGTAGTTTAACTTAATTAGAAAGAAATAGATGTGTTTGGTGATATTATTTATACATTTCACATAGAATACATGGAATGCCAGTACACACACACACACACACATATGTACAAACATTTATGTTAGTATTAATCATGATTAATCGATATGACAGCACTAAAATAAATAAATAATCTTTTCTGTTGTTGTTT
Source organism: Rhinogobio ventralis (assembly GCA_039654625.1). Lineage (NCBI taxonomy): Eukaryota > Metazoa > Chordata > Actinopteri > Cypriniformes > Gobionidae > Rhinogobio > Rhinogobio ventralis. The sequence goes on along the minus strand of CM077208.1, from coordinate 9,657,922 downwards.
CAAAGGGATAGTTTACCCAAAAGATGCGAGATACGATCCCTTTATATGATGAACAGATTGAATTTAGGCTTTTATTCACATATAAACATTAATCAACTCACACATTGTTATGGTAAACAGAAGCTCAAGCATGTCAGGCCTCAATCATGTTTGAGCTTCCTCAAGAACCAATGAGGTTCATTCTTGTGTTACGCAGCACGTTTGAGCTTCCACAAGAAGCAATGAGGTTCATTCTTGTGTTACGCAGCACGTTTGAGCTTCCACAAGAACCAATGAGGTTCATTCTCGTGTTACGCAGCACGTTTGAGCTTCCACAAGAACCAATGAGGTTCATTCTTGTGTTACGCAGCACATTTGAGCTTCCACAAGAACCAATGAGGTTCATTCTTGTGTTACGCAGCACATTTGAGCTTCCACAAGAAGCAATGAGGTTCATTCTTGTGTTACGCAGCACGTTTGAGCTTCCTCAAGAACCATTGAGGTTCATTCTTGTGTTACGCAGCACGTTTGAGCTTCCACAAGAAGCAATGAGGTTCATTCTTGTGTTACGCAGCACGTTTGAGCTTCCACAAGAAGCAATGAGGTTCATTCTTGTGTTACGCAGCACGTTTGAGCTTCCTCAAGAACCATTGAGGTTCATTCTTGTGTTACGCAGCACGTTTGAGCTTCCACAAGAAGCAATGAGGTTCATTCTCGTGTTACGCATCATGTTTGAGCTTCCTCAAGAACCAATGAGGTTCATTCTCGTGTTACGGAGCACGTTAGAGCTTCCTCAAGAACCAATGAGGTTCATTCTCGTGTTACACAGCAAGTTTGAGGTTCTGCAAGAGGTTTGTTCTCGCGCATCAAGCCGGTTCAATTGAGCTTCTGTTTATATGTGAATAAAAGCCTAAATTCAATCTGCATATCATATAAAGCAATCGAGTCTCTTCAGAAAATTTTGACTAAACCGCTCAATTCATATGGATTAATTTTACGATCTCTTTATGAACTTTTAGAAGTGTCAAAGTGGCGTAGCTCTCAAATTTCCTAAAGGTGAGTAATTAATGGCAGAATAATCCTTATTCGGTGAACTATCCCTTTAAGTTGCAGTTCTGTTTTATAGTTTTTAACAAAGCAAGATGGAATATCTTATTTGGACCAGTAATTAAGATAGCAACCACCTAGCAAGGCAATAGAAACCTCCTATAACACCCTAACATTGTTACAGTGGGTTTTCCGTCTTCAGAAAATGTAAATTTACTGCATAATTATTATCACTTATACTGTATATACGCATGAAGACATGCAATTAAATTAAATCATAGGAATAAAATGGCACTAATGCTCTTTGAAACATGCTGATTAGGTTTTACAGTGCACTGAGAATCACTATACAGTGCAAGGGTTCTTATCACATTTCAGCTTAAACTGACTACAGTAACATGGAGTGATTTGATTAGACTAACGCAGAATGAGTTAATCCATCACAATCAGTCAGAATCCCAGCCATGTCCCGAATGTGGACCGCTGGGCCCTTCAGTCGTCACGCGGATCATTTTCTGCGATACATTTCAACCCAAAACTTGATTCCCATTGGCCACTGAAATATTCAGTCCTGCCGGTATGTCTGCGACCCAAAGATTCTTATCTTTTCACCGTTATACTGGCAAGACGAGGCTTTCAATGAATATTTCATTTGGTACAGAGTGAATGGGCAACCGAGGAATGACATAAAGGTAACGCCGAGTGGCCTTTGAGCGTTACACCTTCTGTAGTGTCATCTCCATGTTTCTCAGCTTTTCCACTCAAAGCTCAAGTGCTACCAGTCTGAGCTACCAAAACATGTCCAAGACATCTGAGAGCACAGAAAACCTCTCCTTGAACAAATGTGAACAGAACACACATTTATTTAAGCAATAGGTGGTCTGTATTGCATGAAAGCCCTTCAGCCATGATTATATTCACAAATGACTGCCTCGATTGCTATTATAAAACAGTCTGGGGACATTGCAATCAATATAATGGGGCACATGTTTCTCCCCTGAGAGTCTTTTAGCTAATAATCATTATGTTTTAAGAGTTTTGTCTTCTTTGGACACAGTGTGAAAAAAAATCGTAAATGGCCATATACAATGACAGCTCTGCCAACTGGTTGGATATAATACTTATGGAAGCTTGTTTCTGCCATGGAATAAAACCATTTAAAAGATAATTACAACTTTTAATCTCACAATTTGGACTTTTTTCTCACAATTGTGAGAAACTCACATTTGGGAGTTATAAAATCAGAGTTGCTAGATATAAACTTTGAAAATTATGATTATGTCTCGCAATTCTGACTTTTTTTCCTTGCAATTGTAAGATAAAAAGTCACAATGACCTTTTTTTAATTTTTATTCTGTGGCGGAAACAAGCTTCCATAAATACTGGACCGAAAAGGCAAAAAAAAAAATTTCTGGCCAAAATATATTTCAAATATTTAATTAAAAAAAACCCCACCAAATTCTAACCCTTCATTGAAGTAAAACAATTTAAAGTGGGGGGGGGGGGGGGGAATCTCATTATGAAAAAGAAATTCTCTTACTCTCTCTCTCTCTCTATATATATACACTCACCTAAAGGATTATTAGGAACACCTGTTCAATTTCTCATTAATGCAATTATCTAATCAACCAATCACATGGCAGTTGCTTCAATGCATTTAGGGGTGTGGTCCTGGTCAAGACAATCTCCTGAACTCCAAACTGAATGTCAGAATGGGAAAGAAAGGTGATTTAAGCAGTTTTGAGCGTGGCATGGTTGTTGGTGCCAGACGGGCCGGTCTGAGTATTTCACAATCTGCTCAGTTACTGGGATTTTCACGCACAACCATTTCTAGAGTTTACAAAGAATGGTGTGAAAAGGGAAAAACATCCAGTATGCGGCAGTCCTGTGGGCGAAAATGCCTTGTTGATGCTAGAGGTCAGAGGAGAATGGGCCGACTGATTCAAGCTGATAGAAAAGCAACTTTGACTGAAATAACCACTCGTTACAACCGAGGTATGCAGCAAAGCATTTGTGAAGCCACAACACGCACAACCTTGAGGCGGATGGGCTACAACAGCAGAAGACCCCACCGGGTACCACTCATCTCCACTACAAATAGGAAAAAGAGGCTACAATTTGCACGAGCTCACCAAAATTGGACAGTTGAAGACTGGAAAAATGTTGCCTGGTCTGATGAGTCTCGATTTCTGTTGAGACATTCAGATGGTAGAGTCAGAATTTGCCGTAAACAGAATGAGAACATGGATCCATCATGCCTTGTTACCACTGTGCAGGCTGGTGGTGGTGGTGTAATGGTGTGGGGGATGTTTTCTTGGCACACTTTAGGCCCCTTAGTGCCAATTGGGCATCGTTTAAATGCCACGGCCTACCTGAGCATTGTTTCTGACCATGTCCATCCCTTTATGATCACCATGTACCCATCCTCTGATGGCTACTTCCAGCAGGATAATGCACCATGTCACAAAGCTCGAATCATTTCAAATTGGTTTCTTGAACATGACAATGAGTTCACTGTACTAAAATGGCCCCCACAGTCACCAGATCTCAACCCAATAGAGCATCTTTGGGATGTGGTGGAACGGGAGCTTCGTGCCCTGGATGTGCATCCCACAAATCTCCATCAACTGCAAGATGCTATCCTATCAATATGGGCTAACATTTCTAAAGAATGCTTTCAGCACCTTGTTGAATCAATGCCACATAGAATTAAGGCAGTTCTGAAGGCGAAAGGGGGTCAAACACAGTATTAGTATGGTGTTCCTAATAATCCTTTAGGTGAGTGTATATATATAAACACAAAAAAAAAGATAAGAAAAACAGGTCCATTCCTGGATGCTGATTCAGTGTTTTCCAGCTCTGCTATATTATTTCACAAGCTGGCTGTTACTATATTGTGTATTTTAGCAGAGCTGGAAAAAACTGAATCAGCATCCAGGAATGGACCTGTTTTTCTTTTCTTTTTTAGTTTTTTTTAGAGTGTGGGAATATGCTGTTCTATAGGCTTTTGCTTTGACCCTTGAGAAAAATACTACATTTGTGCGTTAAACTGTGCACTTTGTACAAACGTCACAGTGAAAAAAAACCAAGCATACACTCGTGATTCAGCACCCAATGCTCACGTGGGTAAAAGGTTCTCCTCATTCCGCTTGGCAAATGCACTGTACACATGCTGCCTTTTGCCTTGAGATGACAGCTTGGCAGATGAACAAAGGAGAAGAGGAGGAGAAGGAAACAAGAAAGAAAACTAGGTCAAGAAAAACCCTGATTTTGCAGTCCTGCCCACCTCACCTGTTACAATATGATGCAAAATGCAATGGGATACAGTGGCATGCATTACTATTAGTATTGCTCATACTTACAATTAGGGGGTGGTTTAACTCTATAATCTTAAATTGCCCCTATAATGCTTTTTGGGATATTACCTTAGTAGTGTAGTCTGTAATATAGCTGTTTGTAAATGTAAAAGTTCTGCAATGTTTCAAAGATCAAAGTGCATGATAAATAAAGTTATTGTCTCCTAAAAGAAATAATTGATTCTGAACTGCCTAAAACAAGTCATCAGTAATTCCATTCTTACCTCCTGCTCGAACCTACTTAGGTTTGTAACAAATTTGCATAATGCCATCCTATAGTCTTCATTGGCTGCCTGCGAACATCTACTTTGACCCGCCCACAAAGAAGAGTTTGGTTTGTGTTGTCTACATGTTGGGAAGACACTGTTTTCTGCGCTGTGAAAGCTAATCCACTTTGCATGTCTTTAAAAGGACGAGGACTCACTCTGGAATTGATATGGTAAAACCAACACCAATGTTGCTGTTCATATCAATGTGTATAAATTGCTGAGAAAGCCTCCGGAGCTGAAATTCAGATATGGTAATGGACGGTTCGTTTCCGACACGTGCTGTAAACCAATCACAACAGACTGGGCCATCTGACCAATCAGAGCAGAAAGGAGGGGTTTGGAGACACCGGATCTTCGAACAAACCGTTTTAGACCCTGTGTTTTTTAGCTTTGGATGCATATAAACCTATTGTAGGAGACCTTCAAAACAAAATTAGGGAATTTTAAAGTCCCCCAAATAAGTGTATCCCTTAAAACTAATTACATATTTAAAAAAAAATTCCCTGAAATTTTTTTTATTCATGCCTTAAAATAGCTTGAAATGTAACTCTACACCTTTGCCTCATTTAGTATACGTGGTTCTATGAATATGCAAATTAGCCCTGCCTCCACTCACTCAAACCAGCCCAGAGATCCACACGTTGACGATCACACGTTGACGTGATTGATTACAAGGTAGAAACAACAGCGATTTCAAACCGTGTTTTTAAGACTGTCTTTGGTTCACTGCAGTTTTAAGGAGAAATACTCAGCAATGGTGTTGACTCTTGAATGTGCACATGGTTTGTCTTAAAGCATATTAAAAACACCACATAGACATATAAACAACATTAAAAGCTTGGCTTTCACCACAGGGGTACTTTAAAATAGCATAATAGGGGCACTTTAAGTATTACATTTTTGTGCTTAACTCAACCTTTACTCGACCTTCAAATCGCTAGCATTCCTAAGTGATTTAACTTACGATTGTCACCTGGTTGGTGATAAAACTCTAACTAAATGTTTGTTTGAAATATGCACATGCAAACGGCTTTATATAGAGTATTGTGAGACACATTTTGATCTTAAAAGACATTATATTTTCACCCTAAAGAATGTGCTAATAAGAAAACAACATTTATTTTGTGTGTGAATTGTGTAGTTTAGTGCAACGCACTGTCTATAGTGTTGCATTATAACTCACATAGGACACCATTGTCTCCACTGTCCTTTTCCGGTCCAGTTGGTATCGCTATCTTTCCATCCTCACTCCTTATGTTGGGTGGAGATGATGGATCAGCCTCCACACCTGGATAACCCTGCTCTCCTCTCCTCCCTGCAGCCCTGCTGTGTCTCCCTTCCCATCAGCCATTCCCTTTCATCTGCCTTTTCAGAAATCTCCATTACTCACTTATATGGACATTGTTAATTTTTTTTGCTGAAAAATCACCTCAGTGTTCAGCCCTGTAAACCCACTGGAAGTGCTGAGAGTTGATCAAAGCAGGGAGAGCAACATTTTATTTTTGCTAAATTTCTTCTTTCAGACTAGTGGAAAGAAAACATCCAAAATACACATTTAAGTGTTTATTTTACTGCACATATTTGTGTCTGTATATTTAAATTCCAATACATATCTTTAAAGGTTCCTGTGTGCGATTCCTGTGTGCGATATTAATATGACTTTAAACCATTCAAGCGCAATAAGACTTGCACACTGTTTTATGTGCTGATTTTTTTATGATTTTTGGACTAATACACACAAAAATATGTCAAAATATCCCCGTAAACACAGTCGGTTAGGTCTTAAGTGAACGTAAACAGGTGACAAAGAAAACACATGTGTAACAGTATATTGGATACGTGCAACTCTTAAAGTGACAGTAGCCGAATATCCTGCTGCCATAACGTTAATCAAACAACAAAAGACAAAGAGAAAATTCACTCGCTGTTCTTAACTGAATAACTTTTGTAACTATATTTGTAATGTATATTTTATTTATAAAGTGCAGTGCGAAACGGTGTGACTGAGGACTGTTGTAAAGGCTGAGGGAGGGAGAAGCTGGACTGAGCCACAGGGGTAGAGGGCCAGAATGCAATGGACGGCCTGCAAGTCCATGGCGATCGGCTGGCGAGGTCCGACCCAGGCGAAGCTGGCAGGTAGAGGGAGCCTAATGACGTTGCGGGCCCGATGGTCGATAGAGGAGCCGAGGGAGGGAGGAGTGGTGCCGGAGGAGTTAGGGCGACGGGCCGAGGTGGAGTAGTGGGGACAGTAGCTGGAGGTAGAGCCATCGGGGGTGGTTCATGGAATGCCCCAGGTGAATCCCCGTCGCAGTGAAGAGGAAGGGATGAACAGTGAGGTAGACAGGTGATGACGAAGACAGGGCTGGAACTAGAGGTGGTGGTAGAAGAGGGAGGGAGGGTGGGACCATATCAGTCTTCCAGTTCAACACACACTCACTCACTGCGGCGAGGTTGTGGGTGGAGTCAAAAGGTTCCAATACAATAGTATTTAATAATAAATCAAACTCAGATGATCCACAAAACGTAACAGAGTGCACGTAACACAAACAATAACCGACAATGAACTGTGGAAACACAGGAACTTAAGTATACAATGATAACAAACTCAAATACAAATGGCTGTGATGATTAAATGAATATCCATGGTGACAAACAAGTGGCGGGAAATTAACAAAGACAACATGAAATAATGACAAGCAAACTAAAAGTCTATGAAAATGAAAACTAAACTGACAGTTTGTGACAAATCCAATGTTCATATTTTTTCTGGAAATAGGGGTGATTCAGGTTACATTTTTTTTTTCTTTCTTATAAATAAATATTTTAATTCCATTTCTGTGTAAAGCACTTTGAATTGCCATTGTGTATGAAATGTGATATATAAATAAACTTGCCTTGCCTTAGCACATATTTAAACATAACTTTTAAGAAAACTTGTAGCTAATAAAAAAAATAATATTATATAATATATACAATCTTAATGTGCTGTATAGTGTATAGTGATATCTAGTTAAACAAAAATACCTTATTTTTTTCAATTATTGTGTAACATTTCCAATCAAAAGGTAATTAGGTCAAATAATGCAAAGGTTTTATTTAATTGTGTGTATATAGGATACATGAAATGCAAGCAAAGAAATTAGTTTTAGCAAGGCAAAGGAGTTTATTCTGAAAGTACACAGGGCCAAAAGAAGCTGAAGAAACACTTACTTTAAGTTTAAAAAGTAACCCCTGTTGTAGGTTTTTGATGAATTCCAGAAAAGTGAGCAAACATCAGTACATCAGTGAGCAATTGCAGTCTGTCATGGATGCAGAGCTAAATAGAAATCTGTTCCTCGTTACATGAATAATTACTCAGAGGCTGAAAGGTGGATCTCATTTTACGTCTCAAAGACTGTGAGACAGGATGTGCATACTAACATAAGATACTTAGTGTGCATATTCTATTCTATTCTGTTTTGTACTATTCTCTTCTCAATATTTGTTACTTATATTTTCACTGCTGTCTCTGAACAAAACTTGTCTAATTTATTGTTTTTCAAGGTCCACTGAGATCTATTAAAATTTAAATTAGTGCCTCCAGCTCTAACAATGGTAAAATATTAAAATCAGTTTTGAGTAGAAATTGTTTTTTATCAGACCTTATTTCACAGTCAGAGCAGATGGAAAATAAATAATAACCACAGAAAATAAAATAGGATCTTAATGAGGTTTGCGTTCATTTTAGGTGAATTCCTGTTGTGTTTGTCATCAGTCCACATAGGCCTAACTAAGTTAAAGAAACAAGCATCTCTGATTTGTATGATGAGGCTGTTGGTTACTATGAATATTCTATATTTATTCTACTCCACAAGGACATCCAGGTTGCTCTGCCCCTTAGCATTTTTTCTTTCTTTCTATTGTTCTATTTTTACATTAAATGTATAATCAAGCCTGATCCACTCGCTTGTGTACGTGTGCTCGGGCTTGTGTGCATAAGACTTTATATCTAAGCGGCCACTGTATGTGCTAATGAGAGACGCGACAGGGAACATCCTGATTTTCTCACATATTCAGCCTCCCATCTCTGCTGAGACAGCAAGGCCTGGCCCCAGGGGTCCAGAGAGAGAAAGAGAGAGAGCATGAGAAAGGTGAAAGGAAATGAGGACGAGAGGAAAGGAAGTAGAGAAAAACAAAGAGGTGAGATGAAACATAAAGGGAAATGTTGTGGAAACAAGTGCAAGTCCTCATTACATGTTATAAAATAAACATGTCTCTCTATGTAAAAGGTACATGTATTTCCCATGACAGTTTTGGAAGAAAGGAAAAAATACATTAGATCAGTCTGGATTTGCCCTTAAATCATTTAAGAGTCACCCCATATACTATAACTGAGATGCCATTTTTTGGGGTAAAAAAAAAAAAAAAACATCAGCTGTGGTTGCCAGAAATTTACAGTAAAAAATATTGTAGCAACATTTTAGTTATGTACGATTTTTCACTGTAAATTATACAATGACATTCTTTTTCACTTCCAAAAACTGTAAATTTAACAGTATTTTACTGTAAAATTACATTAAATGTACGGTTAGATCTATTACAGTTCTTCACTGTACGGCAAATTTCTGTTAACCAATTAACCGTTTTTCACCATAGCATTTTTACAGTCTTTTACTGTTAAAATCACAATACTTGCATGCTCTAATCACTGATCACTTACTGGTAAAAAGAAATAGCTAGGCTGTGACATATTGCAGTTTATTTGATGTATTTGCTAAATGTTTAATCTAGTTTTAAAGGTGCACTCAAATAATGTTTTTAAAAAGTCTGACGCAATAAAATAAAAAATACATTTGAAAATTTATAATAAAAATAATTAATATATAAAATATAAATTATTATTATAACATTTAATAACATTAATTAAGTATATATGTACAAATCATTGTTATTATTATTAAGTATACAATATAATTTAATAATTTAATAATAAGCATATTACAAATTAAACAATAAAATAATATACAAATTATAATCATATAAAAATATTCACAATATATAAATTATTATTATTATTATTTAAATAATTTAATAAAATGTAATAACATTAATTTAATACATATGTAAAAATATTATTACTGAATAATTATAATAACAAGCATACTCATATTAAATATATTATTATTATTATTATTATTTAATAACATGAATGTACTATATATATGTAAAAATTTGTATTACTAAATTATTATTAATAGTAATAATTATTGTTATTATTATCATTATTATTAAGTAACAATAATTATTAAGTAGATAATTAGTATTAAATATACTACAAACATTAAACATTAAAAAATATACACATTATATTATAAAATACTCATAATATATAAATTATTATTATATAATTTAATAAAATGTAATAACATTAATTTAATACATATGTAAAATATTATAACTAAATAATAGTCATAATAATAAGTATAATTATATTAAATGTATTATTATTATTATTATACAGTATATTAGAAATATTAAACATTAATGAAATAATAAAAATAATATGAAAAATATAATTTAAATTGTGTACACTAACATGAGATAAAAATGTATACTTCCTCTCCAAGTGGGGGTGGGGGGGGTGGGGGGTTGAGAAAGAAGAAAAAACGGGGGGAAGAAATCTGAATTTTCAGTAGCAGAAACTGTAAATATTAATTAAATAAATAAATAAGGCATCAAGCATAATAAAGGAGAGAAATACTTTGAGTTTTGGCATTGAATAACTGTCAGTTCTGTTCAGAAGTAATTGCACAAGCTCATTTTGAAATGAGTTATGCGCAGAGCAGCAGACTTCTGATTGGGGATTTTCTTTCTTTGTCCCAATGGATGGACTGCACTGCAGCAAGCCTCTGAACACTGAGAGTGCAGGTGAAGAGAGACACCATAATGACCATGGCAGTTTAATTAGTGTTTACTAACTCTAACTGAAACTGAGCTGAGTCAGAGATCCCATTTAAAGACAGGCGAGCTCTTACTCTGGGAGTTAAAGTGACCATGAAGTATTGACCAAGGTTGTCTCTTTATCTGTCTGTCTTTCACTCTTTCTCGTCCTCCTTATCAGTCTTTATTTGACGTCTGCACGTCTCTGTCCTTTTACCTTTCTCTAAGCAATCACCTAGCAGCCACACAGACACTTCAGCAACCACATAGCAACACCCAGGCAACCACCTATTGTGACTTTTTCCACCTGCTTCACTCTCTCTCTCTTCACTTTCTCCTGCAAGTAATGTCCTCACATTAGAGGTAATGCCTCATGGCCCCCCCCCCCCCGTCAAGGTGGATAAATCCATAGTGCAACGAGTCCACTCGATTGCTTTAGTCTACACCACTTAACGTACTTTCATAGATGCACAAGTCAGACACAGCCTGAACGGCTTGCGGAGGAGAGTTTGACTTCACAAGGAGAGTACTGGACCTGAACTGACCTTCAGTTTCATCTGAAGTAAAGTCATCAATCATTAGCAAACGAGAACTAGCAGAGGACAAGGGGGTGCATAAACAAGATCACAGACCAATCTGAATTCACATTACAGTGGATGTAGGAACCAAACAGCACGTTTATTCAGATAAATGTATTTTAGTGTTATTTATCTTGTTCCTTGTTTACAAAAACACTGTAACCTACAAAAATGCAGTTATGTTACATCACAAACAGTACAATGTAAATTGCATGCAGTTTACATTTGAATGACAACCAGATAAGATTTTAAAAGAAGTTTAGGCTAGTCATCTTTAGAAGTTTGTCTTTGAGCTTTCGTTGTCTTAAGAAATCGAGTCCCTCCCAGGAATCGGGTCTCTTTTAGGACCCAGGCGGTAATGCCTGATCAAAAGTAGTTATCGCTATATCTGTTGTATGTTAGCTGTGTTAGCTTCTTGTAGCTGTGTTAGCTTGTTGTAGCATGCTAAATTCGCAGCACAAAATAAAAGCATCTAAAAATATATATAAAAAGTTCAATAACAAGCCTAAAAGAAGCATTTAACAAAGATTTATGTAGCAGACGCGCTAGTAAAAATGCAGGTTCATCATCTGTTACCATTACAAAGATCACATAGTGTGTTTAGTGTTTTATTTTTTTATGAAAGCAACATACATATAATACGAATATGAACAAAAAAAAAAACTGTGTAATTCAATAACCACCATATTTTATTTCTTTAAAAAAGACATATTTAAATGCTACAACACTATGATGTCATCATTACGTATATAATGTAATCATTTTAAAGTGGTTTTAATTCTAAGTTGCTGGAATATCTTACCTCAGAATAGCTTCTGGATATTTTTCCAGCATAATGTGATTTTGCAAGAATTGTAATCAGGCGCTAAAAATACTAAACCCATTAAAAGTATGTTGAACCAATAGGATCTGGTGGTGTCCTAAAGGAGACCAGATTCCTGGGGTGGACTTGATTTCTCAGGACACAGTTTTAGCAGTAGCTCTGTATATTTCTATGGCATTTCTATGGCGAAGAGTAATTAGCTGTTGAAGTGGATTTACTTATTGTAGAGTTAACAAAAGTTAACGAAAGCATTGTAATGTTCGAAGCGTATGTCATAAAAAATGTAAGTAGATCTGGAAGGTTTCAAAACGAGCGGTTCATTCATAAATCCGCAAAATCTTATTTTCATGCTGTGGAAATACAAACCGGAAGAGAGAACACAACTGACGCAGCGCTGAAAAGGGGCGAGGCTACATAAGGTCTATAATTTTAAAGGTGCCTCTGGCAAAAACATTGTTGCAAAACCAAATATAGTACCAATTAATTAGGTTTATAAAATGTTTATGCAATGTTTTAAAAATATGTATTCATTAGATATATAAAAAAACAACACCTGCTGTATTAAAATAATAGTTCACACAAAAATGATTTTTTTTTCATAATTTCCTCACTCGCATACCACTGGAAAATATTTAAAACTTTTATGATGTTCTCTATTTTCTCATCATTTTGGATTTACTTTCATTCTTGTAATAGAATAGAATAGAATATAATAGAATAAATCACAGGCTTTGTGAGAAAGCAGACATTTTGGTTTTTAGTTACATGGGGGGAATAATGACAAAGCTTTAATTTTGGGTGAACTATCCCTTTAAAGTTTCACTGTGCAAATGTTAGTGGCATCTAGTGGTGAGGTTGCGAATTGCAACCGCCCACTGCTCACCCCTCCCTTTCGAAGCACATAGAGAAGCTACGGTGGCCGACACAGGACAAAGATGTGGTCGTCTGAGACAGCAGAGAGTATCTAGTGCTCTGTAGAGAAGTTTGTCCGTTTAGGGCTACTGTAGAAACATGACGGCACAAAATGGCGACTTCACTGTAAGGGGATCTGCGGTATATGTAGATAGAAATGACTCATAAGGTAATAAAAACATAACGGTTCATTATGTAAGGTCTTTATACACCACTGAAAACATAGTTATGTATATTATATTGCAGTTCTGTCAATAGATCCTCCTAAATATTACACAGTGGACCTTTATGTATGCTATGTAGGATAAAACAGTCATTATAACATTTTCACAACGTTGTTGCTAGCTGAGCTATTTTCTTGCATATGTGAGACAACAATGTCCATAAATGTGGCTCCAATCCAGTGTTTCAGATGTCAAAAAGAGACTACTGACAATAATGTCTTTCCACAAGGATCTTTTCTGTACTATAAGGGTGAACTATCAGAGGACAACACAGAGGGAGAGATGCTATAAACGTTATGAGAGCTCAGCAGTAATTCCTTTAATCCAGATAACAGATTCATATTCAGTGCAGTTAAGGTGAAACCGCCCTGGCAAGCCCCCAAAACATCGAACGTGAACTAGCACAAGGTTGAATGAAAACTAAAACAGCATAGTCCTCCGTTTCCTGTTCGTTTTCTGCTGCTCTGACATGGCAAGACAGAATCAGAGTAATAGTAGTTTATTTCCCCTGAGGCCATAATGCATACACAACGGCCCATAATACAAGACAGATCTTAGATAGGATTACAGTTAAAGAATATGAGTGAGAAAATGTTGCTGCTATTCAGAACAGAACAGAAAGAGCTCTATATGTGTACAGCATAATCAGCTAATGCACTGCACCATTTGAAGATGTTCCTCATCATATTTCTTATTATATTTTCAAAGTGCTTCAAACCTGATGCCCACAGACTTTTATCATGTTATTGAATTATATATTGTAGAATTCATTATATATTTTATAATTGATCATATGTCGTACAAATAATAATGGAAAATAAATAAATAAAAATCATATAGACTTACACTGAAGGAGGGACCTGAGCCCTATCTAGACTGACCACCTATGAAATGCATTGCAATGTGTGTGTTTATATGGTGAATGACAAAGCGGAAAGAGTCTGTCATTTTGAAACACAATGCTTAGTTTTTTTTGGCGGAAGTCTATATTCGTTGTGTGAAGAATGGCAATGTAATGTTTCACATCTGGGTAATATATCGAATGAGTGGATGTAACCTAATAGATGCACATGAGAACATTAGCCCCACAGGATGATAAGCAGTTCAGCTTCCCACATCTGTGCCAAATTCAGCTTTATTAATTAGCCTCAGAGCATCAAATCACATTTTCTGATGTAAAAAACATACAGCACTGATTTGAAATGACCATGACTTGTCTCATCTGTGGCAGTTTCGTCGAGACCTTTGCATATGTCAGCATATGCACCCCCCCCACACACACACACGTGATCTAGCGCTTAAGCTCTGTGGTCAGTCTCTGAGAGTTATTACCTTGTGTTCATAAATTACGCAACGCTTTGCCCCAAAACTAAAGTTACACAAGCATTCTAGACTGCCCCATAAGGGAACAGTTGGTATGCCAACTAATCCAGGCAAAACTCTGGCTGAAAGCAAAACGGAGGCAATAAAAGGAATGTCAGCTTTAATTTGGTTAACTTATATAATGACCTCACTGCCAAATGTGCTACGCTGGACAGTCTTCATATGAAGGTTGCCCATTAGCAGGAAATTCCCTGTACACAGATTTTCCAGTGGTGAATCATCATTTTTGTTGTAATATAGTCTACAACCATCTGTGCCCAGGAAACACAGCTTAAGGTTAAACCGATGGTTATATACAGTATATATACTGTTTTCATATATATGTATTTCATATACACCGATCAGGCATACTATTATGACCACCTTCCTAATATTGTGTTGGTACCCCTTTTGCTGCCAAAACAGCCCTGACCCGTCGAGGCATGGACTCCACTAGACCCCTGGAGGTGTGCTGTGGTATCTGGCACCAAGGTGTTAGCAGCAGATCCTGTATAAGACCAAATCCTGTAAGTTGCGAGGTGGGGCCTCCATGAATCGGACTTGTTTGTTCAGCACATCCCACAGATGCTCGATTGGATTGAGATCTGGGGAATTTGGAGGCCAAGTCAACACCTCAAAGTCGTTGTGCTCCTCAAACCATTCCTGAACCATTTTTGCTTTGTGGCAGGGCACATTATCCTGCTGAAAGAGGCCACAGCCACCAGGGAATACCGTTTGGATGGATGGCAGGACCCAAGGTTTCCCAGCAGAACATTGCCCAAAGCATCACACTACCTCCGCCGGCTTGCCTTCTTCCCATAGTGCATCCTGGTGCCACGTGTTCCCCAGGTAAGTGACGCACACACACCCGGCCATCCACGTGATGTAAAAGAAAACGTGATTCATCAGACCAGGCCACCTCCATTGCTCCGTGGTCCAGTTCTGATGCTCACGCGCCCACTGTTGCCACTTTCGGCGGTGGACAGGGGTCAGCATGGGCACCTTGACTGGTCTGTGGCTATGCAGCCCCATACGCAACAAACTGTGATGCACTGTGTATTCTGACACCTTTCTGTCAGAACCAGCATTAACTTTTTAACAGCATTAATTTAAGCAACAGCAGCTCATCTGTTTGATCGGACCACACGGGCCAGCCTCCACACATGCATCAATGCTTCAATGCATCAATGTCTTGGCCGCCCATGACCCTGTCGCCGGTTCACCACTGTTCCTTCTTTGGACCACTTTTGATAGATACTGAAACACCCCGTAAGAGCTGCAGTTTTGGAGATGCTTTTGACAAAGATTGCCCTTGTCAAACTCGCTCAAATCCTTACGCTTGCCCATTGCCCAAAACATGCAGTCTATTAGGCATAAAAAGAGTAGCTTCTTATTGCATATAATAAAAGTGGTGGAGTGGTGTATAAGATTAATTGAAAAGATTAAAAAAAAGAAACCCTAGAAACACAGATAAACACTGTTTAAATATTCATTAACAACAGCAGTAAATTCTGTAACGTAGAGTAGGGAAAAATTCCTGCACTAAGAGCAAATACATTTTTTGT
This sequence comes from Rhinogobio ventralis, assembly GCA_039654625.1. NCBI lineage: Eukaryota > Metazoa > Chordata > Actinopteri > Cypriniformes > Gobionidae > Rhinogobio > Rhinogobio ventralis. Next base: position 9,641,888 of record CM077208.1, on the reverse strand, counting down.
CTTTCACTACCATATGATACGCATGTGTTTGATGTGCATATAATACGCACTTTTTATGTGCATATGATAAGCAATTTTTGACGTGCACATGATACACAGTTTTGGCGTACATATAATACGCCCCACTAATCTAATGTGATGCTAAAATAGCCTCAGTTTTATCAAATCTATAATAGCTTCTGATTTTACCTTTGGATTTGGTAAGACCAGGTTCAAAATCATTATGTATGAAATGGGAAAATGTGGTTTTAAGCCTCACATCATAGCAGAATGGCAGGGTAGCAGGTGGACTTGGTCTAGTTTCATCAATTCACCAGTTTTCACTGGATGTGCATATTGTCATATGTCCACAACTGGCACACAACTGTCCAACATGCACAAATTACCATCATCACCACAACACAACCCTATTTTCCTCTCTAAATCAGTTGGGAACAGCTCGAAAGACCTATAAAAGAATGAAATCAATTGGATGAGCCAACATTGAAAGACAAAATTCAAATACTACACATTTAAATATTGTGTTTTATGCATTGAGGGCCTATTAACACTAGTTAACTATTATTAAACGATAATGTTTGGGACAGTCCATAAAGTAGACTTTTTTTTACATTTCTCACAAGTTATATTAGATCACTCACAAGAAAAGCTTTATTTTGGAAAAACTATCAGTTCAGGGCCAGTGCTTCCAGTGTTATTAGGGAGCGGTTCTCTCATGGTTGAAAGAATCAGATGAAAGCAGGTTTTAAAGACCCAGAAAGATTAGTTAGCCATATCTCAAGCTGTTCTATCAACCTTTCTTACTTAGGATTCAAAATGTCCCTGGATTCAGAGCCTGCAACCAGATTTAGAGGTTGATAGTCTTGAATTTAAAATAGCAATGTGAATTTTGCCATAGGGGTGGCGATATAATGTAGGCTATCATGTGACTGTAGAAATGCTTCAACCAGTAAAGATCTGGCTATAATGTTTATACTTTGGTCACTTACATGTAATCTTTTCTGTCAGAACCTAAACCACAGTTAAAATTACAGCACTTTCTATAAACACACACTAAAAATAAATCTTCTTTACTATCTATAGCTTAATGTTACACTTGGCAGAGGTTCTATGAATATTGTTGGCTCTTGAATGATAAAATGCTTGTGCATGTTCTTCATTTGTAAGTGACTTTGGATAAAGGCATCTACTAAATGATTAAATGTAATGATTGGGTTGCTATTCCCTCTGGAAATTCCTATGGGTTTTAACAATGGCTTTGAATGGCTCATCCAATCAGAACTGCCAGTCCAGTCAGAACTGTTTTATAATAGTTATACAGTTTTTCAAACTGTTACATAATGTGGAAGTTGGTTTTGGGCTGATGCCAGGCTTTTGTTCAAATAATCATATTTTGGATTGTGGCCATCAAGTAAAAAGAGAAAAGAGCCAAATGAGATTATTAAGTACCATTCAATTGTAATGAATTCACTGGATTATTAAATAAATAAATAAATAAAATTGGAAAACACAGTTACTAAAAATAGAATTACTTTTATTGAGTTTCCAGTAAAATAAATTGGAGCCTACGATTACTGTAATAGAAAATGTATAAAATCTTTAAAAGTAATACACGATTTTGTCATGCCACAAACCCCTATGAGATTTTATAGACCGTCTTAACCACAGAGATGTTGGTCTTTCATAATATAATTACCATTTCAATTCACCTCATAATAAAACATGCCCTTCCCAAATGCTTTACATAACCCTGATTTGCATCTACAACATCATGTTCAAATTGTATTCCTTTGGCTCCCTTTCAGTCTGGAAGCATATCCGAGCAGCGCAGTGCGTCCGCGTCCGCGATACGCGTGGAGAGAAACGGGACGCGGGCCGCGCTCAATCCCGCCAATAGATGGCAGCAGCCCAAGAAAGCTGATCCCGTTGGGTTCACCACTACTCTGCCTCTCAGTTGTGCAGCAGCACTCACACTGGAGGCAGCGGTGGTTTGAGGGACGTCCAATGAAACAGAAGAACCGCCAGCTGCTCCTTTCGACTTTTACGCGTAGCCTGTCCTCCGCACCCGGAGACAGCACGTTCTGAAACCGCCATGGAAGACAAATCCAATTCGTTTTCGAGCAACAAAGAGGAGAAAGTGGATGGGAATAATGTGTTCCAGCGGCAAGACTCGATCTTGAAGAACAGCATGGGGAGCCAGAACATGAAAGACCACGGCAACTCAGTGGGTGTCAAGGGGGACCGGGAAGAAGCCATGGTCGGTTTTGACGATATAGACGCCGCGTCCAGGCAATCCGGGTTTATGCAGCGGCAATTTGGAGCCATGATGCAGCCCGGGGTGAATAAGTTCTCCTTGCGGATGTTCGGGAGTCAGAAAGCCGTGGAGAAAGAGCAGGAGAGAGTGCAGACGGCTGGATATTGGATCATTCACCCCTATAGTGATTTTAGGTAAGGAGTGTGGAAAGTCACCTTCCCACGCACACTCAGGTCACAGTAAAATGGGCTCTGCGTGCGCCGTGCGGCGCGTTTGCAGTCATTTTACATGGCGTTTGGGGGAACCAGAACGAATGCAATGTCCTTGGCATGAGTAGGGGTGAATGTCATCTCGGTGAATAAATGGCACGGCAGTCATCATGGGACGTCTCCGACCTACCATCATTGGGCATTCTGCTGTTGTATAAGACGTGTGCTGGTGCGCGCAGGGAATGATGCACCACTCTTTGGCATTGTAAACACATAGCTGTTAGTGTCTGCCGTGAGAAGGAACGATGGTGGCTGCGAGATCACGTCTTGTTCAAGGCATAAACACGCGGATTATTCTATTGTTTTATCTCGTGGCACTGTATGATCCCGTGTGGCTGTCACCAGGTAACAGCCCATGCCAATTTTAGCGCTGGGACAGTTGATCTAAAGCAGTTTAACGCTAATCGCGTTAGTCAGGTGAAAGGAGGGGATTTTCAAACCCATGCCCCCCAGAAGAATGTTTCATGCACAACTCGACTAGCTTATATTCAAATTAGACTATTGGACAAAGAATTTGCAATTTAACACAAAATTCCTGTCAAATAGCCTGTTAGGAAGGGAATTATTACATAAGCAACATCATAATGAAATTTTGTTGTGCACCAATTGGAGTTGGTTAGTCCATTTAGAGGTGTAAGGTCTTCAGTTAGTATCTCACCTCATTAAATCAATATAGACAGACAGACAGACAGACAGATAGATAGATGGATGGATGGATGGATGGATGGATAGATAGATGTATAGATAGATAGATAGATAATATATACACTGTAAAGAAATCAGTAAAAATTAGTTAGCTGGTAAAATATGGTAACAATAAAAGGTTTATGTTTACTTTAAAACAAATTGTTTTATTATTAAAAATAGGAACCTCCTTATTTATGTGGGACAGGACTTTCCCAGAATGTTTGTGCATTAACCATCCAATTTCTTTCTTATCTTTATTGGTCACAGTTGCTAAAAGGCCAGATGTGATGAACTGTAACAAACAGCTCAAATATGTTGGTATATGAACATCAGTTATAAAAATACAGTCAAGAACTAAAATATACAGTCAGCAAAATGCTCGAAACATCATTGCCATGTTTTTACAGTAAAGTTCTGACAACGACAGCTGCCAGTATTTTTTTTGACCATAATTAACACAATTTTACAATGTAGACCGACAGACAGAAAGACAAACAGATAGATAGATAGATAGATAACAATGACATATCTGGTTATGAGTTTCAACTTCCCATCTGCCCGTAACGCTCTCCATGGTGCTGAAAACAGCTCCACGCTCTCCATGAATGCGGAGAATTTTATCCCTTACAGGGTCATTAGCTCCCACCTGCCTCACTGTTTTATTTATTCCATGTACATGATGTGCTTTGCTTTGGCATATCATATGTAACGTGTAAGAACATAACAAGTCAGAAGTTGCACTCCCAAGGCACTATAGCTACCAAATGCAGGGTCATTCTTAATATGCAGTTCATTTTCAAGTCAACATTATATAAGTCTTAACATACTGAATAAAGTAATATTATAATTATTATAATAGCCAGTATGCATATGACTTACAATATCATAATTAAGTAAACAGGGATGAATTTAAAATCATAACCTCAGTTTGAGCAAATGCCATTTTTGTCACATTTATATAACATGAAAAATATGCAATTTATTAAGGAATTCTCCAGGTGCTTTTTTCTTTATCTAAACAAATGTTTCAAACAAATCATATTTTCTTGGGAACATTTTTTAAATTCATAATCAATCTAGCAGTTTTTCCTTTGTCATCAATATCACTTTCCATCTGGTTAGTCTTTGTAACATGCCTTTAACTGTCAAAAGCGATGACATCATCCTCCAGCAAGTGACGTAGTTGGTTTCTCTCACACTAAAACATACCATCCTGTTTAATAAAAGAACATAAATTGTTTAGAAGATGGTTGAGAAACAAACTAAATATAAAAGTCGACATTTTGTAAATAAAATTTAAAAAAATTGCGTTTTTCATGTTAGAAGGAGACATGGCAAAAATGGCGATATCTACTCAGTAGTGCTTTTTTCTCCAGTAAAAGTCTGTTGTACCCTAGCAATATGTAGGAAGTACAACACAAGCATATAAATCACTTTTTAAGGTACAGAGGTCAGTCAGTACTGCACAACAGGAATGACCTATCATATCTGCTGGAAGTAAATTTCCACTGCTACTTCTACTTGATGTTTTTATGCTATGCGACTCTTGGTGCACTTATTACAGGAAACAACGGAGCAACCTGAGGTTATGTCCTGCTCAAGAGCACTATGAGGATAGTTCATGGATTTAATCCCACAAATTTCCAGGTCTTTAACCACTAGGGCTCTAGGTTATGCCACCCCTGAAACAGATCAGAATGGTTTGTGTAAAGCCCTCCAACATCAGAGCAGGGATGAGAGAAGGTGAGATCGGATTAGATGTCCAACACACACTGAACGAGATTAACATCGCTCTGAACCCTGTGATGTAACATGATTGACCTTTCTACCATAATGTACAAAGGACGCGGCTGCTTAGCAATCATATTTGTAAGATATTCTTATTAAGGAGGTCATTTTGAGAAACGAGTAACTCAAGTTTTTTTTGTCAAAATAATAATATATATATATATATATATTTTTTTTTTAAAAGAGCTATAAGAGCTACACGCTGCTGTGAGCAAGTAAGACATGCTGCTGCTGTACAATATAGTGTACATGAATACCCATAGCAGATCTATACAGGTGGAGCTGGGGAAGGTGGAGGGTTTCTGAAAGACAGTGCTGCAAATGCTGACCTAGTATTTGAAGATTGATTAGCGAGCTCATTGGCTACTGATACAGCAGGAACCAATTAGCTGTGTCCTACAGAGAATGATGTGATTGCAAGCAGATTGAGTTAAGGAACTATCAGCCTGCGCCATTGTATTTTTGCTAACTGATATGAAGCTGAAATAAAGTAAAATATAAGTATTAGATAAAAAAATTAAAACTTAAAAAAGAAACAAAAATAAGAAATGTCTTGGCAACTAATTGAAATAAGTACTAAAATGACTTAAATTAAATTAAAATTAAACAGAAATAATTACACTAATAAAATGACAAAAGCACATTAGAAAAAATACTAAAACTTAAACTAAAATGAAAATATAAACATATTAAATATAAAACAAAACAATAATAAATACTATAATAGGTAATGAATAATACTAAAATAACAGAGTAACATCTAGTCTTTATTTGAATAAATTAGTCTAGATTGGATGGATTTTTTTACATTTTATTTTAAAATATGCTCTTTGAGGTTCAATTGTAAACTTTATTAATGTTAATAACATTCTTTTGCACAAAAAAAGCAAATGTATGGGGAAAAACAATCATTTTTAACCCCCATTCTGACCATATAATCCTCCAATGTGATCCATGATCCATGACGTTCCTGACGCTGGTATCCTTCAAAAGTCTTCACAAAGAAGCAAATGAGCTGTTTAAACTGGACGTGTGAAAGCAAACGTTCCTTTACGCTTATCTTTACTCCTCCATTTTGTCCTCTTGTCGGCAGACTCAAGCAGTGAACGCGCATCTGTATACTGTATCTAGTGTAGACAGCGTCAGTGATTATAATGAGTTCTATTTACTTTTGACGTGACACAAGTGCCAGTTGTTAAGCGACTGAACGTCAGTGGGCGGGGCCTATGGTGCAATGATGTAAAACTATTCGTCAATGTCTTGCTCTGGAGGCAGGTAAATGCAAAGGAATTTTCCTGTGTGGTGTCACAAGCCCCCCAATATTCAAACGAGCTATTTTTGGAGCTTAATTAAATAAATACTTTGTTTATAAAGAGGAGGACGTTTTAAGCTATGAAACTTGCAGGATTTCTTAATGGTACAATGACCTCTTATATGTCAAAAGACGTTTTATTCTAGCTTTGTGCATTCCTTTTTTTATCAACACTTGAAAATGGGTACGTTTCATTAAAAAAGCAACATTTTGAGCAAAACAAATCAGATTCAGAATGATGATCAAAACACAGATGGAGTAGCTTTTTTTCATCTGTGTTTTGATAAGGAGATTCTGTACTCTTTTAGAAGAGTGCCCCCTATCATATAACAGTGAAAACGCGGAAAGGCGGGGAAGCGTTTTCTCACAAATGACGGAAATTTTCGTCAATGGTAGGGGAAGAGTTAAAAGTTGAAGTTATTTTAACTTGAGCACCGCATTTTTAGAATGTCATGTCATGCGCAAGATGCTGCAAAAAATGAGACATGAGCGCAACGGTTGAAGACATCTGTCTAGCGCATTTACATTGAAAAACAATGGAAAAGTGGTGCAGTGGAATGGAAAAACGCATTCTGTGTGAATGGCCCCTTATACGGCCATGCTTCTGTTCTGCAGGTGGTGCACACAATATTGAGCCTTTGATCGCACTTGCCAAATAGGCTTTACATCAAAGAAAGAACCATAAAAGGAGAAAACAGGTGAGAAAGAGAAAACAGAAGAAAGGGAGAAGGAGAAGCAAATTGGAGGATGACAGTCGTTATTGCTTTTAATTGACGAAAGCCTGAACAGTGTGATACTGGCTACACTTGGCAGGCTTTGGTATTGTCTGCTCATTTACAATGGCTTTCCTTTCTCACCCACACAGGGAACTGCTCTTTTGCTTCTATGATTTTGTAAGTTAATGTTGTGAAATTTGGATTTGGAAATTTGGATTAATTTGCGATTGCATTAACGTCACAGCTGTGAGCTGATCATTTTGGAACCAGAAACATCACATGAGTGACAACAGCATTCACATGTGCTGCTTTGGTTCTGAAGCATCAAGGAAACTCAATATCTCAATGCGGTTCTTAAATGATTAATAGGAGGTTAGTAAGATTCATTAGTCATTGTTTTCAGAAAGGGCTCATGCTTGACTTGATGTGGCCCAAGCCCTTTTGTCATCGTTTTTTGTCACGCGTGACTCAGTTGTATGTTTCTTTTGTCGGTCCTCCATATTGCATGTCATCTGCCTCTTGCTTTCCCTGTTTTGTCCAGCCTATTGCTGTGCAGACAATTCTTCACTGGGGAAAGGAAAATCTATTGAAAATCTCCAATCGTGACTGACGTCACCCTCCCATAATTCCTTCACCTTTTCAAGTGATTTTGAGTGTGTGTGATTTGTTTTTTTTAGTGGCAGGATTTATCAGGTAACAGACGAGCCTGGTTCAAATCTCTGGCTTATAAATTAATCACACAGGTTGTGGAAAAGCAGGATTTGTATGTGAGCAGATTCCTTCTCCCTATCAAACTGCCTCTGATTTCTAAACCCAGATTAACCTCTATTTTTAGGGGCATGCAAGTTTGTCTTGCATTATTGATGCATTTTGCTGTTGCTTTTTGGAGGCTTGTCTCAAAGACGTGTCTCAAAGACGTGTCCCAAAGTCTAATGAAGGTCTTTGTGGCTGCGTGTCTCACTTTTTCCAAATTGATGCCCCTTGGTAATCTTTAAATAGCCTGTTTTTCTTCACAGATGCAATGCTGAAAAACGCCCAATTTATGAATACAGCGTGACTGAAGAGCTCTGCAAACAGGCCACAGCAGGTTAAGAGCAATCTGTGTCTCTCATGTCCAGTCCCAAAATAACAATAAATAAAATAAAATAAATGAAAATAGTCACTATTTACTCAATCTCATGTTGTTCCAAACTTTTTTTTCTTTTTCTACTTGTGCACTTTATTACATGTCCTCTGATATATATATATATATACACTCACCTAAAGGATTATTAGGAACACCATACTAATACTGTGTTTGACCCCCTTTCGCCTTCAGAACTGCCTTAATTCTACGTGGCATTGATTCAACAAGGTGCTGAAAGCATTCTTTAGAAATGTTGGCCCATATTGATAGGATAGCATCTTGCAGTTGATGGAGATTTGTGGGATGCACATCCAGGGCACGAAGCTCCCGTTCTACCACATCCCAAAGATGCTCTATTGGGTTGAGTCTGGTGACTGTGGGGGCCATTTTAGTACAGTGAACTCATTGTCATGTTCAAGAAACCAATTTGAAATGATTCGAGCTTTGTGACATGGTGCATTATCCTGCTGGAAGTAGCCATCAGAGGATGGGTACATGGTGGTCATAAAGGGATGGACATGGTCAGAAACAATGCTCAGGTAGGCCGTGGCATTTAAACGATGCCCAATTGGCACTAAGGGGCCTAAAGTGTGCCAAGAAAACATCCCCCACACCATTACACCACCACCACCAGCACCATCCATGTTCTCATTCTGTTTACGCCAAATTCTGACTCTACCATCTGAATGTCTCAACAGAAATCGAGACTCATCAGACCAGGCAACATTTTTCCAGTCTTCAACTGTCCAATTTTGGTGAGCTCGTGCAAATTGTAGCCTCTTTTTCCTATTTGTAGTGGAGATAAGTGGTACCCGGTGGGGTCTTCTACTGTTGTAGCCCATCCGCCTCAAGGTTGTGCGTGTTGTGGCTTCACAAATGCTTTGCTGCATACCTCGGTTGTAACGAGTGGTTATTTCAGTCAAAGTTGCTCTTCTATCAGCTTGAATCAGTCGGCCCATTCTCCTCTGACCTCTAGCATCAACAAGGCATTTTCGCCCACAGGACTGCCGCATACTGGATGTTTTTCCCTTTTCACACCATTCTTTGTAAAGTCTAGAAATGGTTGTGCGTGGAAATCCCAGTAACTGAGCAGATTGTGAAATACTCAGACCGGCCCGTCTGGCACCAACAACCATGCCACGCTCAAAGTTGCTTAAATCACCTTTCTTTACCATTCTGACATTCAGTTTGGAGTTCAGGAGATTGTCTTGACCAGGACCACACCCCTATATGCTGATATATTATTAATGTTGGAACCCGTTGTGCTGTTTAATATATTTTTTATAACCTATGATAACCTATGATTTATAACCTTTTTTTCAGGATTCACTGATGAATAAAAAGTAAAAAAAAAAGAACAGCATATATTTAAATAGAAATATTTTGTAACAATATACACTACCGTTCAAAAGTATGGAGTCAGTCATTTTTTTCTTTCTTTTTTTTTGTTGAAAGATATTAATATTTTTATTCTGCAAGGATGTATTAAATTGATAAAAAGTGATAGTAAAGATTTATATTGTTAAAAAAAAATATTATATTTTGAATAGATGCTGTTCTTTTTAACTTTTCAGATTTTCACAGATTCCCAAAAAATATTAAGCAGCACAACTTTTTCCAACATTGATAATAACAGAGTATCAGCATATAATAATGATTTCTGAAGGATCATGTGACACTGAAAACTGGAATAATGATGCTGAAAATTCAGCTTTGATCACAGGAATAAATTGCAGCTTACCATATATTCACATAGAAAACAGCTTTTTTAAATTGTAATTATATTTCACAATATTAGCCTACAGTTTTTTCTGTATTTTTGATCAAATGAATGCAGGCTTTTTATTAGTAAAAAATAGTAAAATAATAATGTTTCCAAACTTTTGACCGGTACTGTATATTCATTTTTTGCATTATATGTTGCATACAAGTTTGTATGACAGAACGAATCATTTACTTGAGTCGAATCTTTTCAATGACTGATTCAGATTGATTGATTGTTGATTCAGATCATTAAAAAAAAAACAGTGATTTATTGACGATTCAGAATTTCAGATTCGGTTCTTGAGTTCAACTCAGTGACTCGATGCAGTTGTGGCGGTTAACAGTTCACTGCCTAGGAAGATTATCAGTGAAAAACAACTTAAATGTCTTCACACACAAAGCTATCACATGACTTTAGAATACTTGGAATGTAGTGCACAAGTCAAGAGCTTGACAGCCTCATTCGCATTCATTATATGAAGGGTTCTAGAATTAATACATGACAGAATTTTTATTTTTTGTGTACATTATTCCTTTAAAGAACCACATTTCACACTGAGGTAAAGTTGCAGCAGCTGTAGAGAGATAGAAAAGCGCATTCGAGCATATACGACCATTGTGTGGAGGTCATGTCCTCTATGCTTGTCTTTAGTATTCACCAGTAGGACAGATGGTCACATGGCAACCATCCCACCTCTGACAATGCAGCCTGTCTGTCATTCGGTTGTCAAGGCTACAGTTACAAAAGCGAAACGGCTTGTCAAACCCCTCTCAATACGAGTACTCGATATACCTCTGCATACTCCACATGCAATTGATCCACAATCCTGGATATACTGCAATACCTACTACCTACAGCATAAGCAATATCAAATAATACATTCTTTTTAGAGCTCCCAAAAGTAAAAATAACCAAATTGGATATTATTAACCAAAGATGCCTGTTTGGACCAAAGCACAGACAATTATTTGATACTGGATCAGTAGATATTTATAAAGCAAGGCCAAGAGCTTTTCTCATTCGCTCAGATCCATTACAGCCAAGTGCGTCGGCCACATCGGAGGCACCAGCCAGGGGTTTTTAGCATGAGATAGGATTCTTGAAAGCATCTATTTTAGTTCATGGATGTATGCCGTTATCAGTGGCCAGGACATTTTGTGTGGTTCTCTAGGCCAGCCCGGCGCCCGTCAAAATACGTCTGGCTTTGGTCTTGTAGCTACATTAATGCAATTACAGCATGTGTGCATGTGTGTGTACGCTGACCTCTGAACATTGCAGCATTGCAAAAAATATCGGTAACACTTTACTTAAATGGATAGTTCACCCAAAAATGAAAATTAGCCCATGATGTACTCACCCTCAAGCCATCCTAGGTGTATATGACATTCTTCTTTCAGACGAATATAATCTGAGTTATATTAAAAAAGCTCCTCGCTCTTCCAAGCATTATAATGGCAGTGAATGGCAGTGAATCCCTTTAAAGGGATAGTTCACCCAAAAATTTTCATTTTTGGGTGAACTATCCCTTTAAAGCCTTTACGTATAATGCATTGTAAAGGTATTCATAATGTACGTTATAATGCATTATACAGTATAACCAAAGTTAAAATGCATTATAATATTCACAGATTCCTTGTTACATCTGAAATAGTTTGTTTGTCGTGTTTTAATGCATTATACTTTCTATAGGTATTATAACTGTGGATACAATTATTCATGAGACCATACAATGCATTGCAAGGCATAAGAAATGCATAAAAAATACTTTTATAATGCATTATATATAAAAGCTTTAGGTAAAGTGTTACCAAAATCTCTTCTATTGTCTGCTGGACTTCTGTCAGAGAGTGTTCAGAGAGCTGACTCATGGCTCACGGCAGACATTAAAAACCGGCTATGTGAAGATTTCTTCACATTAGGTGGCATGAGTAATACCGCCAACGTCGCAGTGTTCGCTAATTACTTCACTTGTGTTTGGTTTGGCTTGTTGTCAAACATTAGATTCGCATTTTCAAACGACAATGGAAGTCTTTAACCTTTGCTAAGTAGACGCACAAATTTCATTTACAACTGGACTTTTTATGTGCATTGAGTCTTTGTAGCCATTTCAGGGACATGTCTGGTCTGCCAAGGCAGACAAATGCTGCGAGATATGAAAATGGAGGCTGGCTGATGTTTCGTTATTTATCAGAAGCATCTTCTTGACCGGTAGATGCCCACAGGTGATTTTGCTGTCAGGAAAGACTGGGCGATTATGACAGCATTATCAGTAGGAGGGAATTTGCATCAAGGATGATAAATAAAAACTTAAAAATAATAAAAATAAATACACATTTTTCAAACGGAAAAATGTATCTTCGAATAAATATGCTTACTTGGAATCAATTAAATAAGCAGTCTGTTTTGTCCTTCAATTCTTTGCATGTCTATTTAACACAGGGTTACATAACATTAAAGGTTTGAAATCATAATGCGATTCTTCTCGCTGTACGAGCTGTGTGCTGCATCTTCTGCCAAGTAACTGAAAATCTCGCATGAGTTTAGTGCTCTGATGAAGAGAGAGAATGAAGGAAATATCAAGGCTACAGAATATTACGAATGACATTTTATAACAATTTTGCTATTCAACGTGTATATTTTACATTCTTATTTGAAAAGGGTTCTTCAATGGCCAATGCTGATAATTGATAATGCCAATATTCAGATGCCAGATGTCCATAAACTGTTGTTTTTAATGTTTTCAAAAGAAGTCACTTATGATTAAAGTTGTATTTATTTGATGAACAATACTAGCCTGACAAGCCAGACCCACATCAAGATGTTGGGTCTGGGAACACACCATTGGCAGGGCTCAATCTGAGGGGCGGGATAAACGGTTGTCTTTCAAATTCCCTCTGCACGCTACAACCAACCAGATCAACGAAGAAGGTGAAGCGGAGCTAGTTGGTAGATTAAACTTTTGCCTTTTCCGGTCGGCAAAACTCCGAACAAGAAGTGCCGTTCTTTGTTCTTTTCTCAAAGAAAAGCTTAACTCCAAGTCTTCCAGAGTCACGGCCAAAGCCGATTCGAAAGACCGCTGTTCACCAGCTTCTTTGTTTTCAAGTAGCACGCGGAACCGTCGCAACTCTGCCGTCATTATGTTAAGCCCGCCCACCAACTCTATACACGATGTGATTGGCCTGACTAGAGTTTGGTTTTTCAAGCTCGCAAGCCAACTGAGAGTTGCTAGACGACCCTGGCTGCAAATTACATTTGCTGCCGCTAGGGTGCGTCTATATTTCTAGGCTAGAACAATACAATAATATTGTGAAATATTATTACAATTTAAATGAACTGTGTTCTATTTTGATATATTTTAAAATGTAATTAATTCCTGTGATGGCAAACTAAATTTTCGGAAATTACTGTCACTATTTCTTATCAATTTATCGCATCCTTGACAAATTAAAGTAATAATTTCTAATCGATTCCAAAATGGTGTGTGTGTGATCCTGGTGAACCCTACATTATGAGGACAAAATGTCCCCACAATGATGGCAATATCCCAAATCCTTGTCCTTGTGGGGAAATGTTTTGGTCCCCATGAGGAAAACAGCTTATAAATCATACTAAATGATCTTTTTTGAAAATGTAAAAATGCAGAAAGTTTTCTGTGATGGTTAGGTTTAGAGTTTTTACAGTATAAAAAAATCATTATATCTATGGAAAGTCCCCATAAAACCCATGTTTGTGTAAGAGCTTTACAGTATACCAGCTGACACAATATTTTCTATGCATTCACTAAAATTATGAAAACAATTTATGCATTACCCCTTATTCAAAGGGCTGTTTGTAGACTTTTAGACCAAAAGGTTCATGCTTCTTGCCAATAATCTGAAAATGGCTATATTAGCCAATTTGGCCTAACCAAAATATCAGTCTGCTGGTTCAAACTCTCTATATCCCAAATGTGCACTTGATCAAGACATTTAACCTCAGGTTCCTCCAAGGAGATTGTCACTGTAAGAAGTGCATTAAATAACTAGTCAGCCAGTGGGCATTGTTTTTAGCTAGCTAGTTAGCACTATGCATTCATAAAGTACACATGGTATAATAGTAATACTGCATCAACAAACACCTTCAAACGGCAACCGTGATTCCATTCACCCCTATGGTGGCTCCATTCACATGTTTCCAAAACACAGACTCATTCCTGAGGGTGCATGTGCTGCTGGCTCAGCAATTACAGCCTGTACCTTTAATGAGCTATTGTACAAGCAAAACAGAATGATACACACAGACACACAACTCTCACATAAGAAAGGGAAACCCTCTCATGTTACAATCTCCCTCTTTCATTTTCGGTCCTGTGGCTCTTTGCCTCCTCATCCAGAGAGCAAAGCGCGAGCCGTGCTGTGCTGTCACAGGGCGGCAATCCAGCAGGAAGTGTTGGCGGTGATATCAAAAGCGACAGGGAAATGAGCTGTAGTGCATCGTGTGCGTACTGCAGGCGCGAGCTGTACTGATCGCTGAAGGAAGCCTGTTAGACAGAACCCACGAAAACATCACAAATATCTGAGGGCCATCGGAATGAAGGCATTCCAGCAGAAAAGAGCAGGAATTTAATCTTGCCAGTCCTGCTACATCATCTTCTCGCTTAAAAGGGCTAGCATGTTTCTGCTATCGGGAATAGAATTAGGATGGGAGGGAATGTGAAAATGCTTTTGAAGGGGTTGTAAAGTCAATTAATGGGTAAATCTTTGATAGATCAGGTAATGGAGATGGTTAAGCCGTAAGTTTGATCAAAAATTCTGTCATACCTGCTGAAAATACCAGCAAATGTTGTGTTTTAGATGCTCGTCTTCAGAATAGGATGCTGATGTACCTAAACCAGGAATTTCATGCCGGCCTAAGCTGGAGGGTTGTGTGCCATTCAGAATTGAAAAGAGAATGTTTTTTAAAATTGAGGTAGCAAAAACAATGTAGAATTGAGTACAAGGAAGCAAAGTTCGTCAAGACAAAAAGTTATGTAAAAAGCCATAAAGTGTGAAGATTTATAGGCCTTATAGACATTTTGATATGTCAGCAAAAGTTTGGGGTTTGTAATGTTTCTGAAAGAAGTCTCACCAAGGATGCATTTATTTGATGGAAAATACTGTAAAAGCAGTAATAATAATTAAAATAACTATTTTTCTATTTTAATATAATTGTCAGCATCATTACTCCAGTCTTCAGTGTCACATGATCCTTCAGAAATCATGCTAATATGCTGATTTGCTGCTCATTTCTTATTAGTATTAATGTTGAAAACAGTTGTCCTGCAAAAAGTCTATTTTTTTTTAGTGCTGGACAATCGATTAATCGTGATTAATCGCATCCAAAATAAAAGTTTGTGTTTACATAATATATGTGTGTGTACTGTTTATAATTATTATGTATATATAAATACACACTCCTTCATGTATATATTTAAGAAATATTTGCATGTATATACTGTATATATATTTATATAATTTATCTTATATATATAAATATAACATATTTGCTTGTGTGTGTATTTATATATACATAATAATTATACACAGTACACACACATATATTATGTAAACACAAACTTTTATTTTGGATGCGATTAATCGATTGCCCAGCACAATTTTTTTTTAATTCTCACTGACCCCAAGCTAGGGTAGAAAAACACAATTTCCCAGAATGCATTTTACCGTGTTGAATTGCAGTTCAGTAAACTCTTCATACTGTCATTCTGATTCATATTCCAATTCAACCTCCTGTGGGGTGTGGCCAAATCAACTCAAATTCACACTTATGACTTGAAAGGGAATACATTTTTCAATTCTGAATATTGCACATCCCTGCTAATCTGGGAGAGAAACGGTTTAGCCTTCAACTGGTCCCACTTTAACACGTGACTTTTTGTCTCCCGTGCAGGTTCTACTGGGACTTGATAATGCTCATCATGATGATGGGGAATCTAATTATCATTCCTGTGGGAATTACCTTCTTTTCCGAGCAAACCACCACCACCTGGCTCGTCTTCAACGTGGCCTCGGACACCATCTTCCTGGTGGACCTGGTCATGAACTTCCGAACGGGAATTGTGAACGAGGAGAGCTCGGAGATCATCCTGGACCCAAAGGTCATTAAGATGAACTACCTGAAGAGCTGGTTCGTGGTAGACTTCCTGTCCTCCATCCCAGTGGATTATATCTTTCTAATAGTGGAGAAAGGCTTCGATTCGGAGGTCTACAAGACAGCCCGAGCGCTGCGTATCGTACGCTTCACCAAAATCCTCAGCTTGCTCCGTCTTCTCAGGCTTTCGCGCCTCATCAGATACATCCACCAGTGGGAGGAGGTGAGGGGACAGTGTGTGTATGAGTGTGTGTGTGAACTAACTATGACACAGATGGCCTTTAGTAACACGTCCTGAATTTGTTAGCTTCCAGTATGAAGAAGAGATGTTAGTTGACGTTGTGCACATTTAAGTGTGTGTGCGCATGTTAGACCCAAGGTGCTTTGAGCTCAGGTGTGGTTCTGCAGCATGAGACCACTGATGCACACTCTTTAGAGGTGGACAGACTTATCTGGGGGTTAAGGAAAGCATATCTGCTGCTTAGCCCTCGGCAACACCTCAAGAGCCGCACTGGGGAGCAACAGCTGGAAGAGGAACCAACCTCTTCAATGCTGCAAGAGCCACTGAACAAAACTATTAACTGCCTCAGTATTTATGCTAGAGCACTTCACTCCCACCACTGTCTGAGACACCCCAAGCTAAAATACAAAGCATTAATCTTTACATTATGCATGCTGTTTGCAAGCCCTCCCCAACTAGACCGTTTCAGAAGAGCATTGTTGGACTTTAAGGTCAATTTCGTCAGAAAAACACTGCATGTTTCTGCTTCCCACCTGCTATTATCCCTAGCCAATTGTACAGTAAATTACAGCTTATGCTATGACAGTTTACCTAACTCAGACAACCCTTTTTTGCCACTAAAGATTTGTTGCATGATAAAAAAGATTGAAACCAGCATCAGATATGGTTAGCTGATTTCGCAAGGTAAAAAAAACTGCAACATCGGGGGTTTCAAGGAGGTTTGGAAGCTACTAAAGGAGAAGAAAGAGATCTCTCTTTGTTTTGGTTCCCTGCGTGTTAGTAAACCCTTAAAGCCAGGTCATCTTCCTCTTCAGCTGGCAGACGCCCAAGCCAGGACAAGTAGAGAGCAGAGTCGACGCTTTCTGATCTTACCTAATTGAAATACAGATGTACCTCTCAGGAAGAGTAAAACAAACTAAACCGGCCGACAGTAATCACGGTTGATTCATTACTATTGTGTTCTGCTGCCCATCCACTATTGTATTAGCCAAGACAGGGACTCCATTAACATTTTTGTTTATGCTTGTACAAAGCATAAGGACATCCTCTGTTAAAGTCCACCTGTAATCAATAATTGTATCCCTTGATCACCAAAATTACATATTTAAAAGTTTTTTCCCGTGAAAAAAATGTCTTCATGCCTTAAAATAGCTTGAATGTAACTCTACACCATTGATTCATTTAGTATATGTGGATTCATAAATATGCAAATTATCCCCACCTCCACTCACTCACACCAGCTCAGAGACCCACTCGCTCAACTTTACTCAAGTTACTGTAGTTAACTCTGCACAAAGGTATCACTCTTTACAATGTCGGACACATAACGGCAATTAATATGATTAGCCTTTGGCTTGGCTTGGCTTATCAAACAGCTAATAATGCGTTTCTAATGTTATACAAACATGTTCCCGTTTACCACATGTTCGCCATCTCAGTCTGCCTTGTAAAAATCTGCATCCTTAGAAGCATCATAGAACGTATAGGCATATAGTTCATTATAACATCGTAATATACATCATATGCATAATTCACCCAATATATTGCTAAAAGCTTTTTCATATCAACAGAAAAATATAACAGAATAACCTGGCTTCTCTTGAGACTCCCCTGCTTTGCAGTATAGAAATGATGATTTGCTAAAACCCGCATGCACGTTGATGTGATTGGTTACAAGGTAGTTTGTGACATAAGAAAAACCAGCGATTTCAAACTTTGGCTCACTGCAGTTTTAAGGAGAAAATACTCAGCAATGGTGTTGACTTATGACTTATAAACCCCACATAGACATATAATCAACATTAAAAACTTCAACCACAGGGGGTCATTAAAAACATGGCCTAAAACTCACTATCATGATGGTGTTGTGTGGGATGCCCAAATTGGTGCTATGCGGTTTATAAGGTGTTTTAAGGTGGTCTTTAGCTTATTGTTATGCAGTTTCTAGCATGTTTTGGGAGGTTACTTACTAGCCTTAGTCAAAAGAGTGCATCGAAGTCTATATTTTATTCTATATTTTTAGAAGATTTTTTAGGCTACTTCAGTGTTAATCTACGGGATTTATCATAACCAGCAGCTCACCCTATAGCTCGAGAATGGTTGCCCACTGAAGCTAAGCAGGTTTGAGCCTGGTCAGTACCTGGATTGGAGACCTCAAAACTAGGTTTCTGCTGGAAGAGGTGGTAGTGAGTCCAGCAGGGGGTGCTCATCCTGTGGTCTGTGTGGGTCCTAACGTCCCAGTATAGTGATGGGGACACTACACTGTCAAAAAACACCGTCCTTCGGATGAGACATTAAACCAAGGTCCTGACTCTCTGTGCTCATTAAAAATTCCAGGATGTCCTTCAAAAAAAAAAAAGTAGGGGTTTAACCCCGGCATCCTAGATATATTTGCCTATTGGCCATCATGGCTTCCTAATCATCCCCATATACTGATTGGCTTCATCACTTTGTCTCCTCTCCACCAATAAGCTGGTGTGTGCTGGGCGTTCTGGTGCGATATGGCTGCCGTCGCATCCTCCAGGTGGATGCTGCACATTGGTGGTGGTTGAGGAGATTCCTCATTATATATGTAAAGTGCTTTGAGTACCAGAAAAACACTATATAAATGTATGACAATAATAACAAATTATTATCCAACCCAGGCATATTGGAGAAAAGTGCCAGTGGTAACATATCTGCAAAATTATATTACATTGATTCTTGCACATTTTGCCTCTTTCACAAAATGTAGAGTAAGTGGTAAGCACCATTAACGTAATTCTGGCAATGTTTTATTATTTTGCCGGTTGTATGTTTTGTGGCAGTTCGGAAATAAAATGTTAAAAGGTTAATACCGTCATGTTAGAAAATAACGTACCATCTACAGTAAACTCTAACCTAAACTTACTGATGATGTTAACAAAAGCAAATATGAGAGAAAAACACTGAAGCTAAAATTGGCTGAAGAGATTGTGCTAGTTTACAAATCATGCACTATCAGTGCGTTTACATGCACCCTAATAATGCGATTATAATGGGATTTTGGCAATGGGGCAATTAAACTTTACCTCATGTAAACGCAATACTTCGATCAAACTAATGCGATTAAGCTCATAATCATAGTAACAATAGTCGCATAAAACTAGGTGGCGTATGCCGATTTTAATCGCAATAAACAGGCATGTAAACACCTTAATCACATTATTACCGCTCTGACCAAAGTGCGCATGTGCTCAGACGTAAACAGATGCTGTGTGTTGTTAACACAACTTCATGAATGAACTCTGTGACATTATTCTAAAGTTTTCTCTTCTCCAAATCGCTAAACTCTGTTAACACAACTCGCTGCGCAGTCTCTGCTCTGTGTGTTGATCCAGACGGCGCGAAGAATGCGACGGGAGCGTAGGCAAACCTGACATTGTGATGTTTATCACCACTGAGTGTGGTATAACCATACTTATTAGCAAATAATCAGAATAATGTTCATTGCAAACTGGAGAGAGGAGTTCTGCTCGTGTCATGTAAACATCTTACTGCGATTAAGACCTTACTCTGATTATTAGCAAAAATCACATTATTGGTGCACATGTAACCGTAGTCTATGGTAAAAACAGTTTTGAGGTGATAACATAATAGTGCAAGGAATGGCACAAAAAGAAGTATTTATTTAATCAATAATCGGCTCCTTTAATCATAATTTATGTGAAAAGGAATAAAAGTTGGTGTTTTACTGCCTCTAGTGTTCATTTCAGCTGGAAACTGCAGTGAATTGTTTGTATAGGCACAGGTTTTGCAATAATGTAGGTAGAGGCATGTTTTTGCCTTTTTCATTGTTCACAATCCAAAAATTGTAAATCAGATTGCTTAGAATATTAATAGCACACCTCTCCTCAAACAGCCACATGATTTGAGGTATCACTGTATGTCTTAACGCTAACAGTCTGCGGCAAAGTTTAATCTTTAGGGTTAAGCATGTGTTTGGATCTCTAACCCTAAATATGACCTAATAAAGCTTCTGAAATCGACATTTTAAAGTAGCAATCCAGAACCACAGGCTAAACCTGGCCAGAGGCTTTACCAAGCACTTATTTACGGCATCCCTGGAAGCATCCACATTATACACACCATTTCCCCTCTCTCATGCTGCATTGGTGCATTCTGGGAAATGACTATCAGCCCTGTCTCACTCTCTCTTTCTTTCTGACCTCTCACTGCCATGCTGTTACTTTATTGCAAGGCAATAAATAATAACAAGGTGCTACTTGCATATTTATATCTCCTATATATATATTCCACATCACATGCATTATTGCAGAGTATTTCCACACTCAGGCAGCCATAAACCTCCCCCACCCTCTTCTGTTCCCTTCTCAGAGAGGTGTTTTGATTGTTGGGGAGGAGCGTGTGTTTATTCCCGACCTCAGGTTGCGCTGCTGGCACATGCTGTGATTCCGGGATTCGCTATCTCTGTCTCAATCCTGCCGTGAGCAGGTCTGTGTGCTACATACTTCACCGTACACGCCTCTGTGGATATACCGCCATGTTGAATGAAGTCACGCTACCCTGATCAGCTCAAACACAGCTGTGACGTGAGTTAGCGCGTGGATCACGATGCTGCAGTGTGACATGGTGCAGAGTCTTTAATGAAACCTGGAGTGTGATTCAAGAGGCCGACGCAGAGCAGACGTGATGTTCGGTAGAGCCTGAAGGGTTTACAGAAAATGTCGATTATATTGGGTTGCTCATGCACATGAAATCTTGCATATGCAATCTTTCTTATGCATATATGCGCGTCTCTGCATATCTCTTATTTTCCGGTTCACCTTTAATTTCCTTACCCACTCCATTTTCTTCCTATTATCTAGCATTGCTTCTTTTTGTTTTCACTTAACCCTGCTTTATCACACTGTCTTTCCCTTTTTTACTTCCTGTCTCTCACTTCCTCTGTGTCTGTTTCTCTCTTTCTCTCTCTCTGTTTCCTCTGAGGAGACACCTAAACAGAGGGGGAGGGGAGATTCAAGTAGAATAGTGCACATACATCCTATGGAAATGGTTGCCTTATTATTTCTGTGTAAATCTATTCATGCTTAAATTGTTGTATTGAATTGAATGGGACAATTAACATAACGGTTTTATGTACAATTTACACTGAAATTCTTTCTGCACATGTTTCCTGAATAAGATCTAATTGACCAGAATTCCTTACATTCCTTTTTCCCCCATGGTTTTTAACACTGCAAGAACGGCAGGTTATTATAGCTCAGTTATGTTCAGACAGACACTACATGGATCTTTCTGTTTTGATTCATAATAGATAGATGTAGAATATATAGAATAGATATAACAATATATGTGCCAGGCCAAATATTTGGAGAATATCACATCACACATCTTTGTCAGACCTTTACATTTTTTAAGTAAATACACTGTTCAAAGGTTTGGGGTAAAATATTTTAAAATGTATACAGTGTTTAATAGGGAGCCAGGGCGGTGTTAACAGAACCAGGCTAATATGGTCATACTCCCTGGTTCTAGTAAAAACTCTAGCAGCTGCTTTTTGGACCAGCTGGAGTTTGTTTATTAAGCGTACAGGGCAACCACCCAGTAGAGCATTACAATAATCTAGCCTTGAGGTCATGAACGCATGAACGAACTTTTCAGCATTTTGCATTGACAGCATATGTCATAATTTAGATATATTTTTAAGATGGAAGTATGCGGTTTTACAGATGCTAGAAACGTGGCTTTCAAATGAAAGATCAAAGAGCACACCCAGGTTTCTAACCGACGACGAAGACTTGACAGAGCAAGTTTTTTCAAACGAGTCACAAGTTGTTCAGTTGTGACGTCACAACGAAACATTAGCATATTGCCATTCCACTTATTGCGTGCGCAGGCACCAGGGAAAACTTGAACCACCTCAAACACTGCAGTGGACACTGGATAGCATCATGTTGAGAAGATGCTGTGCTCTACAATGTATTTATCGTGTTTCATATTGTGTAGGTATCTGGCTAACTGGCTAACTGACGTTATTACTGTCTTACTGAAATACTACTGTAAATCAGCTGTGGGGTGCAATATTACCTAAAACTGTGTCTATTAATGCAGATTGTCTGTCATTCTTTCTACGTTGAGTAAAGATTTGTTTTGCAAACGTTAATGTTTACATCAGCATTCACGTTAGTGCTGGGCTAACATATGCGCTGTTATTTATACAGTTCCCACATGTGCACCGCAGTACATTAGAAACACACACACACACAGGTTTGTTAAAAGACGCACACTTGCTAATGCTGATGGTGAGGAATTACAGTTGAAACATCCCAATGTACCTCAAAGTGAGTAGCATCACTGAGAAACGTCCTGCTCAAGGTTCGGGTTGAAAAATTAGTTCTTCTATTGTTTCATCATCGATTCGGACTCGCGCTGGGATTGATGTAATAAACGTCACCGTTACTGTCTTTACAGTGTGTACAATCGCTGAGCTAATAGGAAGCCTCCGGACGGAGCTGGAGTTCAGTTATGGTAGTGGGAGTTTGTTTCCGAAATACGGGCTGTACGTGGTAGAGAACAGACTGGGCCATCTGACCCATCAGAGCAGAATAGGCTCGCGGAAAGGAGGAATTTAGAGAGACTGATTCATCCGTCGAGTCGTTTGAGAATCATTGAACATTGTGGAGATGTGCAATGTATATTATGAGAAAATTAAACAGTTTTTTGACCTTTGATGCATGTAAACCTGTTGTTGGAGACCTCCAAAACAAAATTTGGAAACTTTAAAATAGCATAATAGGGGCACTTTAATACAGCAGTTAAACTTAACCAATAATGACCAAAAACTAGTTCACAACCATTAGGAATGGCCTTAAAGAGTATCATGGGTAATGCATCCACAAAATAGTATGTTATAGAAGCTCCTCTTTTGGGGGATCATCGTTCTTGCTTCATATTATGTCCCTGAAGTGCTTATCTAATGCTATTTGGATTGGGACAGAGATAAACAAGCAGAGAAAGAATGGAAAGAATGAGAGGCAATGGAGAAAAGCAGGAGGGATTGGACATTAAATGTGATTTGGGTAAAGAGAGGTAAAATCAACAGACTAGGGCGGGGAGACAAGTGAGCGCTCGAATCCCCAAGTCAATGAGGGTCACATCTGTCCATTTGCTCTCACACCAGCGTTTTGTCTGCTCTGTGAAGGCCTGTGTGTGTGTATCAGTGTAGAACCCACAACAAAACACAGCTGTTCCCTATCAGTGCCCAGCGCAGGTAACTTCACCAGCTAAAATACATTAATCTTTAAACTATTGAAAGCGTACAAATATTTAAAGGGGATGTATTATGGAAAACAGGGTTCCTTTTTTTCTTATGTATGAAAGAAAAAAGTATGAAAGGCAGATTCAGCTTCAGAGTACAGAACAGGCAACTGCAACTTCAAAATGTATCAATTGCAAATTCTTCTTTTTAAATTATTTTAAATTAATATACTTTTTAGTGCAACTTTGTCACAGTGTGACTTTATAACTATATCTTATTTTAAACATCTCACAATTAAACTTCTTTTTTTCTCAGAGGCGGAAACAGACAAAGGCTGCGTTCAGAAATGAACTGCTTACTCTCTAGTACTATATGCCTACTATTTAAAAAAAGTTGTAAATATCTTGTAAATATTGCAAAAAAAATTTTTTTTTTTTAGGCTTGCCAAGCATAACAGGGTTTTTTACATATTGAAGTCTTAAAGGTACAGTAGCAAAAAAAAAGTGGAAAGAGGGTTAAAAATGGACAATAAAAAAAAAAAAAAAACGTTTTGGTGTCAGGGATCTTAAATAACATTACGAGAAGACTTTAAGGAAAATAAATACACTCCTAAAATTAAAGGTTCCAGATGCCGAAGAACCATTTTGTGTTCCTTAAAGAACCTTTCAGTGAACAGTTCTTAAAAGAACCATTATTTTCTTGTGTATATTTTAAGTAAGTATATTTGAACTGTTTCCCCACCATTGACAGAATTTTCCGTCATTTATGAGACAATGCTTCCGGCCATTGATGGAATTTTCTGGATTTCCGTGTTTTCACTGTTATATGGTAGGGGGCGTTATCAAGCATCTTCTGATCAAAACACATGAGAAGAAGAAACAGAAACAAGCGATAGCATATGTAAGCAGATGCATATGTAAAATAAAGCAATCACCAATATTAAACAGCATACAAATCAAAACTGCCTAATGTTACTGAATGAAATGTTGACCCAGGACGAGGTATAGGACTGTGCAAGCTTTGGCGGTGTTGATGGACTCGATCTATACCATTTATGTTTTGATCATCGTTCTGAACCCGATCTCAATGTAGTCTTTGACAAAAACACTATCTTTCTCAGGTTTTTGCTTAAAATTTAGTTTTTTTTTTTTTATATGAAACTTACCCACATTCAAGTGTTGATAAGGGTTTTTTGTTTTGAATAAGAGGGTCTGTTCCTTATTTAGATATATTGCATATTTAGGGGCCATAAAACTTTTGTGAAAATGATCAAAAATGCTGGCACTGGCTGGCAACTTTTGTCAAAATCGCTGGCAGAGAAAGGGTTAATAATCTAAAGAACCTTTTCTAGTATAAAAACCTTTTGTGCAAAGCAAAGGTTCCATGAATGATTACGTTTCTTCAACCACCGTCTTGACAAAGAACCTTTATTTTAAGAGCGTACTTAAAAAGTGCAGAATATGCCATAAATAGCTAAAGGGATCATACCTTAATTTCTTTTAATGGGTGTTGCACATAAACCACATCATCCCTCCATGGAAACCAAAACAGGTCACATCCAACAGAAGATTGTGAACATCAGTCAGATGATGCTGTTTCTTTAAGCATGTCTCAACCTTGGAGATATTCAAGCAGAATGATTCATCCATTTTGTGTTCCTTAAAGAACCTTTCAGTGAACAGTTCTTAAAAGAACCATTATTTTCTTGTGTATATTTTAAGTAAGTATATTTGAACTGTTTCCCCACCATTGACAGAATTTTCCGTCATTTATGAGACAATGCTTCCGGCCATTGATGGAATTTTCTGGATTTCCGTGTTTTCACTGTTATATGGTAGGGGGCGTTATCAAGCATCTTCTGATCAAAACACATGAGAAGAATAGCTAAAGGGATCATACCTTAATTTCTTTTAATGGGTGTTGCACATAAACCACATCATCCCTCCATGGAAACCAAAACAGGTCACATCCAACAGAAGATTGTGAACATCAGTCAGATGATGCTGTTTCTTTAAGCATGTCTCAACCTTGGAGATATTCAAGCAGAATGATTCATCAGTGAGCTATTAAATTGATCTAAAAGGGGAAAATCAGACCCACGTACTGAGCTTATTCAGGGAAGAAGGAGCACAGCAGGAGGGCAGAGAGGCACTAATGACGCCGATGTTAGTAAACTAGTCTGGAGACGAGGTCATCCAACAAGCCCCAATTTCA
Organism: Rhinogobio ventralis; assembly: GCA_039654625.1. NCBI lineage: Eukaryota > Metazoa > Chordata > Actinopteri > Cypriniformes > Gobionidae > Rhinogobio > Rhinogobio ventralis. The sequence continues at coordinate 9,616,150 of CM077208.1, read as the reverse complement.
CCTGCAGGTTTTTCTTTTTAGGACAGTGAGAATCCTGGGGGACATTGTGTAGGTCTCAGCTTGGAAAAAAAGCCTAAGAAATCTGGAATTAACCCTTTGACGCATACAATCACACCAGTGTGATTAGAACATTCAGAGCATTATACAGACTATATAAATTGACATTGTATCTGATATGAATAAAACACACATTGTGTAGGTATTAGGTGACTATAAAATTTACTCTATTCTTCACCCACTTCCCCGGCCCCTTACTTTCACGTATTTCAGGAGAAGTGGATGAATTGACGTGTTTAAAATTCAACAGATCCAATTCTCTGAATTTCGGTGAAAACTAACATGGGGCGGCCATCACACTTTATAGATCAGCTAACATGATCATTATAAAGGTCTATAATAATTATAAGGTGATACGTTCTAAAATAGCGGTCGCCTTAAAAAACACACACTGGGGGGTCAGCTAGAATATTTTAAACTTATGTGTGAAAGGGTTAAGGAATCAAAGATCAGTTCATTAATGAAAAAATAGAACTGTAAACAGATAAATAATGTTTTCAAATGGATAAATAAACAGACATATTTAAATCTATTTATAAAATTAATGTTTAATGCCTAGTTAAATGTAACAATAAAATAAATAACAAATACATAGACATGTTTAAACTGTAAATGTACTTCATGTTTAAAATAAACAATAAAATAAAACATTAATAACTTAAAAATAATTAACAATAAAAACAATATAAATAAATCATTTTTAAATAAGAATTATTATTTGAATAAAAATGAATACAAAAAAATTTATAAATCTAATTTAATTTGTAAATGCTACTTTTTTGTTTTTGTTTGTTTATACGAACTAAGAGGCTCTTAAATTCCCTAAGAAAATCATTTAGACTCTTCTCTCAGTTTATATAAACGTATAGATTTGTATTCAACACCCAACATTCCTTTAATTCTGAATTTAATTCATTTAAAAGTATGTTTGTTTGGCGACTGTCTAGGTGCTTGGCACCTCAGAAATACACAATGCATTCAAATGTCACATTCAGCGGGTCAATACTGTCCTTTCTAAAACAAAAGGTCACCAAATCCCAGAGTAAATGTTGCTCCTGAAAAGCAGCTACATCACTTTGGTCAGGGAAAATTGGGATGGTTCCCGTGTTGTTCGTCAGACTCTGTGTTGTCGTCCGCCTGTGTGTTTTCCAAAGCACCTGTGTCTGTTTCTGATGACTCATCCTATCTCCACATATGTACCGCCCTTGCGTGGTGCACAGGTGTCAGGAGGCTATGCTAGGTGAGAGAGTTAATGCTAGGTGAGGATATTGCGCTTGCCTCCTCAGCGAGATTTTGCGTTTGTGCCAGATATTAGAAACCAAAGCACAAACAGTTCAGTCACACCGTGATGCAAGAGCAGGACGGCTTCTACCACCAGTCGTTCCCTGAAAGCAGAACACAGCTGAGTCAGATTGAGCTGGTTATCTTGACAGCAAGATTACAGAAGACTTGGCCAGATATTATGCCACATTTTTTCATATTTGGTTGTGAGTTCCATGAGGGCAAATAAAACAGCCTACTCTGTAAAAAATGATTGTACTTTGAACGGTAATAGACTGTAAAAATTATTCTGTAAAACCTGTCAGCATTAAATGGAAGTTATGATACTCTTTTTTTCTCTTATTGTGACATGTATCAGAGTGAAATGGCTTATCGAACAAGAAAAAATGTAGGGCGAGACTTGATATTGTCCATTGGGGATTGATTGGGTTGTGGTTGTGGTTTGCTATTGGTCAATCTCATGTGAGTGACAGGTTGCCCCGCCCTCGAGCCAGTAAACACATCATCAGAGAAGAGATGTCACTGCAAAAGGGAGGGAAAGTTGATTAAAGATTAAAGAGTATATTAATAGTATAATAGTAATAGTGTAATAATAATAGTGATGTGCTCGGATTAATCATTTACAGTATTGTATAATAATTGCAATATTCCATAAAAAATAAGAATGGTCAAATTTGATTTCATGGTGACTTTAACGGTAGGTTCCCTTACTATATACAGTGAAAAACTGTAATAGATCTAACATGATATTTCATGTATTTTTATAGTAAAATACTGCTATCTGTACAGTTTTTGATTATTTGAAGTTAAACAAAATGTAAATTCATATTCCCAGAATTCCCTGTGTGACACTTCAGATTAGATTTTTTTTTAATTATTAGTATTTAAATCATTAAGTTCGTTTTTTTTGTTATCAGTTATGTACATTAAGGTTTTGTATTACGTGCTATATTATATCAGTTAATGAAATATACATTATTCCAATCTGTATACCTGAAGGGCCCTATCATACACTCGATGCAATGCGACGCCAGGCCAAGTGGCAAGTGTTTTTTTCATGCCGTTTAAACGTTGTTTAAATAGCAAATGCATTTCCATCTATCTGTTTACCCATGCGCGTGCTGGTCTGAAAACGAGGTGTGTTCAGGCGCATTGTTGGCACGTTGCTATTTTGAGGCAACTGAAAACGGCAGTATTTATTGTGTTATTTAAAGGGCGCGTTAGTAATATGCGCCTATAGGCGGGTGGCTGGGTGCACAACACCGTACACTCTGCTTATTACATACACAGGGACCACGCAGCAGCACACAAACAATATTAAATATTAAAATGAAAGGATTAAAGGATTCAGTTTTTCCACTTGCAAATACCACCATGTAAATAGAGAATCCGCCATGGCGCGAACACAACTGGCTTTTAAATGGAATGGGTGATGAGACTTTTATTGCACGTTACGCCCAAAACACACCCATTACTCATTAAGAGAATAATGACCCATTTAGATCATGTGCTGGGCACACCGACCATTTTTCCTGTTGTTAAACTATCAAAAGTGGATTCAGACATGCCCTAAGTGCACTTGCTTTAGACCATGCGCTTAGATCGTTAAAATAGGGCCCGAAATGTTGCTACCATATTTTTTACAGTAAAATTCTGGCAACCACAGCTGCAATTTTACAGTGCAGGAAACTACTATTATGGGAGTGTTGAGTTTTTGTCTGCTGTATGATTGAGTTAGTGTTCAACTGAATAGTTATTCCTGACCCATTTTACGTATGTAATCTGATGTATTTCCATTCCTATTTATAAACAATTACATCCAAAAAGCATAAAGAGATTAAGTCTAAAAATGGCATCCAATGAATCAAAGTGAGATTTAAGATATGCAAATGGAAGGTTAAAGTGGCGCTCCTAATTGGCTAAAGCATTGTTTCTGTAGATGGTTGCTTACACAAGCCTCTTGAGCCACTGAATATCTTCATCACTCTGTGTGTGTGTGTGTGTGTGTGTGTGTGTGTGTAAAAGCTGTCTGCCTTTCTCAGCAGGCTAAAAGCTCTCATCATGCAGAGAGTATATGTGACTGGCTGTTTGGACACAACAGATCTCTTTAGCAGGGAGTCTGCTTTAATGGTTTGGAAGTCCAACGCAATCCTGAAAATCTAATCAATGTCTGAAACAACAATGTACACTTGTATTAACATGGTATTATATAAGGTATGATGGGATTTTGAGTATAATAAGACTATATGTTTATTCATATTGACCTCTTGATGTCAGTATCCGTTGAATCTAGGAAGGAAAAGTCAAGGATTATTAAGCTGTGATATAACATTTTAATGAAAAAGAAAAAGAGCAACAATATAAAGCAGCCTATAGCAGCCTTATAGCCTTATTATATACACACACACAATCTAATTTTAGCACTGTATAATTGCATTATTTATTTGCTTTTAAAAAATGATTTTGAGGTGAAATATGACACATTTCGTCACAGTTTCCATGATATTGACCTGTTTATATCATAGAAATAACATCCAAAATCACAAATGTGCACAATCCACACAATTCAAAATCTGTAGAATAATGTATTTATTATTTATAATTATATTTTTTATTCATTTAGAGATTGTCTTAATACATTTTAGCAGTCATTTGAGGTCACATGTTCCCTACAGGGCAGTTTAGGCAAATACAGTAAACCTCTTAAATTGTTAATAAATATTTCCTCTTCAAATCCTGCTAATCAGGATTATATGTGCAGATCGGTAGTCATAGTTTGAGAAGATAAATTCCAAGGGCCATGTTGTTGTTGGTTTTTTTGCCCCGTTCACTTTTATTCTTGCTCTTTAAACTCATGTGTCTTTGCTTAATTAGATTTCTCAAGAGGCTCCCTTTGTCCGGGCATGCTAATGCAATTTCTCCCCTCTTCCTCTCAATTAACAATTAATCTTTGCCCAAAACTGGCCCGCGTTGTACTGTACAGAAGAGCAGGCAAACAGTGGCACTGCAGCTCGCAGGAGGATAAACAGGAACTAGTCGTTCCTTCGCTCGTTGCCCGTGGGCACCAGCCGCCCATTGCCCCAAAGGAGAACATGGGGTGCTAGGAAAACCATACACCGAGAGTGATGCTGAATCAATCTCTTACCCAAAGCAAATTATTACACTGCTGCTTCATTCTCCAGTGAATTTAGAGCAACTCTGGCAGATTTAAACAATTTGCACAAACATGGTTTTGCCCTCAGTGTTCGACGTCTCACGCTCTGTCTCTTTCTGTCTCTTTGCCCGCCTGTCCTCCGTCTAATTACACATATGCTTATGGATCATGGTCTTACACACTGCAGATCAGTGTAGATGGTAATGCACTGCTTAGATGTACAATAACATCCGTCCATTAAGTGTTACTCATGCACTGAACCTGATGTTTCATAACCTGCATTTCGTTTTGCTGCACACCTAATGACTGGATAAGATCAGAGCATCACTGGGAAACTGCATAAAACGCATACAATCTTTTTATAATTATTATATTAAGTACATAAATAAACAGGAAAAAACCCAATCCAAAAACATCATTTTAATTACAGTATTTCAATTTAAACATGAAAATTAAATATAAAAAATAAAATGTCTCTCTCTCTCTCTCTCTCTCTCTCTCTCTCTCTCTCTATAGATCATTTAATTCAGTTGCTCCAAATCCCTTCCATGGCCAAAGGTGTATAAAATCAAGCACCTAGGCATGCAGACTGCTTCTGTTAACATTTGTGAAAGAATGGGTCGCTCTCAGTAGCTCAGTGAATTCAAGCATGGTAAAGTGATAGGTTAACACCTGTGCAATAAGTCTATTTGTGAAATTTCCTCACTACTAAATATTCCACGGTCAACTGTTAGTGGTATTATAACAAAGTGGAAGCAATTGGGAACAACATCAACTCAGCCACGTGGTAGGCCACGTAAAATCACAGAGCGGGGTCAGCGCATGCTGAGGCACACAGTGCGCAGAAGTCGCCAACTTTCTACGGAGTCAATAGCTACAGACCTTGAGTGGAATGAGTTACCATGGCCGAGCAGCTGCATCCAAGCCTTACATCACCAAGTGCAATGCAAAGCGTTGGATGCAGTGGTGTAAAGCACGCCGCCACTGGACTCTAGAGCAGTGGAGACGTGTTCTCTGGAGTGACAAATCACGCTTCTCTGTCTGGCAATCCGATGGACGAGTCTGGATTTGGCAGTTGCCAGGAGAACGGTAATTTCCTGACTGCATTGTGCCAAGTTTTAAGTTTGGTGGAGCGGGGATTATGGTGTGGGGTTGTTTTTTAGGAGTTGGGGTTGGGCTTGGCCCCTTAGGTCCAGTGAAAGGAACTCTAAATGCTTCTGCATACCAAGACATTTTGGACAATTTCATGCTCCCAACTTTGTGGGAACAGTTTGAGGATGGCCCCTTTCTGTTCCAACATGACTGAGCACCAGTGCACAAAGCAAGGTCCATAAAGACATGGATGAGCGAGTTTGGTGTGGAGGAACTTGACTGGCCTGCACAGAGTCCTGACCTCAACCCGATAGAACACCTTTGGGATGAATTAGAGCGGAGACTGTGAGCCAGGCCTTCTCGTCCAACATCAGTGCCTGACCTCACAAATGCGCTTCTAGAAGAATGGTAAAAAAACTCCCATTTATATAATTATATAAATCATTTATAAATATATTTTTATAGAGTATAAGTTTAAGTTTATACTATAGTAAGTTTATAGTATGTCTCTCCTCACCAAACAGCATGCTTTGATTCACCACTAATGATAAAAACAAGGAAAGACAACAGCAGTCTTTTTTTTATGGCATTGGTTAAATCCCCATCAGCGGCAGATGTGGAATCTGATCCAATAATTCATTAACCACCTCCTTGGCAAGAAGGTTGCTAGATTATTTTCACCTGAGGTATTTTTGTGAAGATGCTCCTATTCTAAATCTAATTATTAAAGAATACCCCCTGCTTCATCTTGCACTGCACAACTCGGCGTGCCAGCGGGGATGGACTTGGACTTTTCCATTTTTGGAAACAACTATTTCTCATACCACTGCTTTTTAACACAACATGAGAGTTGCCTGTGTTCCATGACATTTAAAAAGCACCAACTTTCCATTGAAGGAACAGCCTGCTGGGGCTTTAGGTCTTTAGTTATACTTCACTACCTTAAAGCACTTACCCACTTGGTAAGAAACATATGGTACAGAAATGCTGACTCACTCAAAAGCCCACTATTTTCCAATCTCTGCCCCCTGTGGACCAAAGCAGAAACTGCAGCAGTAAAAGTTCAGTAAGGTGACTGCATTGTATGAGAAATGCAGGACATTGTGTGACTCATGCAGATGTATTTGAGCACATGGATTACAGTCCCAAAGGGATAATTGTTTTCTTCATTAGTAAAGCTGATTAAATTTTTAAAAAGTGTTATTCCGCACTGACATTGAGATATTTTTTAAGCTGTGACTCTGTCAGCAAGCTTTTAATTTACACAGAGCAGCATTAACGCACGTTGACAGTCCATCTGCAAGACCACTCTGCATAATGAAGGAGGAACATGGACTATTTAAGACTGATAATTCCACAGATTAGCCTAATCTGTTTTATTTTCTGTAGCTGTGGCTGTGTGTACACTAGACATGGACTGGTGGGTGGACATAAGTCCTGCACAGTAGGGAACCATGTGAACTAACCCAAAAATTAAGTTTGTACTTGAGTTGTGACTTAGTCAACATGAAGCATTATTTGGAACCCATTTTACTTCCATAATGTGGCATAGACTATACTGTTCAAAAGTTCATTCAGATTTAAAAAAAAAAGAAAAAGAAATGAATACTTTTAGCAAGGGTGCATTAAATTGATCAAAATTAACAGTAAAGACATTTATAATATTACAAAATATTTCCATTTCAAATAGATTCTAGTCATCAAATTCTATTCATTAAAGAATCCTGGAAAAAAGTATGAAGGTTCCCACAAAAATATTTAGATCAGCTTTGCCATCACATGAATAAATTACATTTTGAAACATATCAAAAAAAAAAAAGTGTTATTTTAAATCGTAACAATATTCCACAATATTAATGTTTTTTTTCCCCCTGTACTTTTTGTATATTCAACAACAAAAAAATGTAGAGGAATTAATCAGGAATTGATTGATTTGATTTAATCAGGAATTGATTTAATCAGGAATTGATTGAATTGATTGGGCGTTTCCTACCAGTCAATCATGGATGACTCCTCCCTTCCTAAAACACAGCCAACACTCATTGGTTAAAATTTATGCAGACTTGATGATGTCATCTGAAAAAGAGAGTCATTTTGGATTGGAGCTAGTTATTTTGATGAAAGATTGTGAAAACAAACAGTTTTTGTACTTATTTTTTAATAATATGCACTGAAGAATCATGTACAAAAATACCAGATGTATTAAAGTAAAAATGATCAATAATGACTTCATTTTAAGGCACATTTAAGTTGATAACTTCCACCATAATTAGCCACTAAATTAAACACCCTCTGACCAAAGACAACAAACTTGAACATACTGATTCATAGTTGACTACATTTTTTTATTTTAAAATTCAGATTCTTTTTATGAAGCTTATACAGTAGCTGGCGCAAAGAGGAGTGTGTTTCATACATTCCCTTCAAAACTGCTTAAAAACAATAAAATGGATTAATTGACAAAGCAGAGAGATTCATTAACAGAAGCAAATTTGATCGGGCCTTAGATTCTGGATGAATTCTGATTGATTCATTATAATGTTTTGGTGCGCTAATGGCTTGTTGCCAAGTTAATGTACTGAGACGTGTCTTTTGATGTGAAGGAATGAGTTACATTTGTCACAGATTTTTTCCCCCATCTGTATTATATTCTCATGGGGAGCTTCCAATTACCCATATTTACTGTAGCTGAAAGGAATCTTTCAGAAAAATTGGTAATTTATACTACTAATATTAATGTGCTAACCGTGTTAATGTGCTAAAGTCCATGAAGCGCGCTGACAAGCTAACGTAAGTTTTTTCTATAACTGAACTAAAATTGGAGTGATCCTTCTTGAATTAAACGGTTCTTCACTCTAGTAGTGTGATTAGGTGAAGTCGGGCCAAAACAAAATGAGATTCTGCCGGGATGCAGCGCTAGTTCCTTCCATTGTCCTACATGAGAAAAAGTACACAAACGTCATTGAAAATCCACACAATACTGAAGGAGGTTTTATATGACAGAGTATTTGCATACCTCAAGTGCTGAAGCTAAATCGATCACACGATGATGAAAAGAAAGCCCAAGGTCAAATAATTCTTATGCATGTTCATGAAAAGCTCAAGCTTAATATCTCTGCTGGGTTTTTGCACTGAGACCAAGAGCTGTTAAGTAATGCGGAAAGACATGTGATAGAGAAAGCAACACTAAAAACAGGACAGATGCTCTTCAGAGAGAGAGGGTAAAAAATTCAAATCCTCCTTTAAGAAGTCTTTGCGGTGTTACACTCTCAGGAGAAATTAAGCCTCTTTATTCGCCCTCTTTCATGTTTGTCCATTTCTCTTTCATGGATCAACTGTGCGTGAGTGTCGCCAGACATGAATTTACAGGTCTTGGGAATTTGTAATAATCATTTGCTGCTCCATTCCGTTTCCGCTCTAAAACGATTAAATAAAGCAGACACCATAAACATGAAAAACAAGTTCAATTCCAATAACGATTCTTTTAGTATGAAACACAGTCTCCACTAACTGGTCTAAGACTTTTTGGAATTTAGTTATTTATTTATAAAAAGCAAAGTACCCAAATTAAAATCAAGAACTCACTACTGATTTAGTGAGTTAAATAACATGAGTTCAAGACTGATTCATGAATAATTCGTGATTGGTTTGTTATAAAGAACATCTCATCTCCTACACTTGAAAGACCACCGTGTTGACGTAATTTCCACTGAAACAGGAAGACAGGGCGGGACATATCGAGCAGCTCCTTTCCTTTTTTTAAATAGCCAATAGCGTTTATTTTAAATCACAGCTCGGCCAGAGCTGTTGAGCTAGGTAAAGCCTTAGTTTCCTCCTAATCTTGAACCATTTCTCCCCCTTAAATCCTCCATTATCGCTTTAAAATATATCATTCTGTGCAGAATTCAAATGGGTCTGATATGTTTTCCGGTATACGTCAACTCGTGCATATGATCCGCTTTGTGCTATTGTGTCTCTGGCCCGGAGCTGCAGCGGTTCTCATGACACTAACGTGAAACCAGACTTTATTCACCCCGATGGAAAGCATATTTACACTGTCTGAATCGTTCCCTATCCCCTATATAGTGCACTATGTGCTATTCACCATGTAGAAAATAGTAAATGAACAAGTGACTAATTTTAACTGCAGCTTCAGCGTTTATTTATAATGTAGGGGGCGGGATGCTTTAGATTCTAGAAAGCATTTGATTGGAAAGAAAATCTGAAGAGAAGCTGAAGTGCAGAGTGATATCATCAAAATCATTGATCCATATTGGTGGAAGTGAGGGAGAGACTAAGTTTTGAATGCTTATATCTTGTAAATACGAATTTTGTCATTGTTTTGGAGCACACTAGCTTATAGATAAAAGCTAAAAGCCAAAAAACTTCCATTTTGATTTCATGGGGACTCTAAAAAGAAAGGTTTTTTATTGCCATCTATAGTTCCATTAAGGTCCTTTAACATCCATGGAAACTTTCCATTGTACAAAAGGTTCATAGTGGAAAAGGGTCCTTTAGATTTTTTTTTATGTTCTTCGCACTAAAGAAGTGGTATTTTAAGAACTGTGCATCAAAAGGTTCTTTGGGAACCAAAAATCGTTCTTCTATGGCATCACAGTAAAATGCCCCTTTTGGAATCTTTATTTTTAAGAGTGTAGACACCAATGAAATAAAGACCAAAGAAAGACTTCTGCTTAAGTTCTTCCCATCTTTCTCTCAGAGAAAAAAGGCCACAAGGAATCTCACATGCATCTTTAGATTTTCAGAACCAATCTCAAGGTCTCAAATTCTGTAATCAAAAGCCAGAGATCTCAATGAGAACTAAAATATTTCTCATCAAATTCTTGCAAAGCCGGCTCAGAATTCTGTAACCTCACCACTGCGGATCCTCTTCCATGATCATTTTGCCTTTCTCTCTCTCTCTGTCTCTCTCTAATGTCCTAATCCGTCCAGACTGCAGTCTCAGTACATATGAGCGTTGCCAAATTGCTGCCAAGTCTCTCTATCCACCCTCTTTTTCTCTCTATCTGTTTCCAGCGCTCTATATTTCATTTACTCATTTGGCAGATGACCTTCAACAGTGGACAGAAGCACAGTGGACTACTTCCTAATGAACTGTCATTCTCTTTAGAACGTACTAACCCTGTAGCCACTGCTGCATCTCATTCTTTCATCTGCTCTCTCTCTCTCTCTCCATTGACTGCTTGCCTTCCGCTCTCACCCCACCTTTGGCACATACACATCATGCTCAGCCCATATGAACCAGGATCTGTTTAAGCTATCCATCTATCCATCCATCCAATCAGTCAGCATATTAGAACAAAGGATTGTGTGACACTGAAGACTACAGTAATGGCTACTGAAAATTTGGCTTTGCCATCACAGGAATAAATTATACTATTAATAATAAAATATAATCATACAATTCCACAATATTACAATATTATTGATTAAATAATTGCAGATATATGCTTGATGAGTATAAGAGAATGGGACATACCTCTATGTGAAAAAGAACATTCAAGCGGTCATCATGTAGAGTGGGAAATGATTGGATGAAAACTTCTGAGGGTACGATATTACTGGTTAATATAATTATTCCTTATCCACATGGCCTTCGGATGTTGTCTGAAAGAATATATTTACAATATGAGAAGATGCATAATTGCCACCATAATGATTGCCAGTAGATTATATAAATTATGTTTCCACACATGTCTGCATGTTTGAAATTCTAGAGATAAAGATGTCACATGAGATCAAGAATCCTTTAAGTCATGGAAGCAGGAACAGTACTGGCCCAAAGACACCAGAGAGAAAGAGAGCGAGAGATGTCAGCCATTTTTAAATCAATGTGCTTTTAGGCTCTCTGCTGGTATTACACTGAGACCAATCTGTCATTGGAACAGTACAGTGTGTATGTGTGTGTGTGAGATATCTGCATGCATTTCTGTGTGTGTGTGTGGCACAGCACTCCCATTGGAATGAATAAGCCAGCATGGCTAAATATGGTCCCTTAGATTAAAGACAGTGTTAGAGGTTAATGAAGTAGCTTCTTCCTTTAAAACGCTGAATGGATTAGTCAGTTAAAACTACACTGACCGTCCATCCTAAGATCTAACTAATCAAAATGTAAGCCTATGTTTGCTTTGAATTTTGCAGCCCTCATTTTATCCTCCTGCATTGAGAGTTGCTGTGATTTGATGTGACTGTGTTTGAAACCTTTGAGCCTGCATGCTCTTTGTCAATTGTGCTGCAAGAATGAAAAAAAAGTTTCTTGATCACAGACTTGATTATACTAAGAGATCAGACAGCTCTTGCAGTCTCAGATGCTTTTTTTAGCTATGAAGTCAGTCAACCCCCCCCATACATAAGAACAGAGCGGAGCAACATTTTTAGTCTCTTACAGAAGTTTGTTTGAGATAGAGACTGTCACTCAGATCTCACTGCAGTGGAAGGATTTATATGTGAATTCAGTTCATCTGTCGTGACTGTCGTCACATTATTGCTATCACCAAAATGTCACTATAGATGATGGTCCTAATACATTTCAATTTGTTTAGGCCTCTAAAAGTTTATTTGACAGCAATATCTGACAGGTTTATTATCTTTATCATGTTTTATGACATACAGGTTGTGCTCAACCAGAATAGATGTGTCAACAAAAAGGGCAGATAACAAAGTATGTGCATGACCTACCGAAATGTTTCAAGCTAATTATTAAATGGATGTCTTAAACATTTGTATTTGTGACAAATATTAAATAATGTAATCTCAATATTGAAAATAATGCATATAAATCCATGTACAAGTTCACGCAGAGTAATCCACCATTTATGTTTAATGTACAATAATTTAAAATATGGGGTAATACTGTGCAGTAAAATTAAATTTTTTTACATATATTTATGTTTTATTATGTTATGCTCACCAAGGCATTTATTGGATCAAAAATACAGTAAAAACAGTAATATTGTGAAATATTAATAGAATTTAAATATTATATTAAAATGTATTTTATTCCTGTGATGGCAAAGCTGAATTTTCAGCATCATTACTCCAGTCTTCAGTGTCACATGATCCTTCAGAAATCATTCTAATAATACTGATTTGCTTATTAAATCAATGTTAAAAAACAGCTGTGATTCTGAATATTTTTCAGTGTTTTTGTGTTTCTTCCCCCATCAAGATTATTGTAGACCCCAAACCTTTGAGTGGTAGTGTACATTACTGTTCAAAAGTTTGAGTCAGTCAGACTTTTTTTTTTTAAGAAAATAAAAAATGTTTTCACATTCAACAGTTATCAACATTGATAATAACATATATAAATTAAAACTAATTAACTTCTAAGTTGCTACAACATCCTGTAGTTAGCCTGTATCTATTCCATGTTTTAAAATGTCCGATGATATAAATAATTTACTATATGTACTTGCTGAAATGTCAAACCTGTAAGATGATCGTGCCAGGTCATCATTTTACATCAAACGTCGCACACTGTTATATTTGCCTGAAGGCAATGTTTTACAGGAACTATTTAAGGTGACACTCTCCCTGTGTGCTGAAAGGAATGAATTTCCCATTCCGACCCACATGAGGATGTTCATTTGTGTGAATGATCACAGACGTGCTGAGCGATGTTGTCTGGGATCAGGAGTTTGGCATTTGAATCATGGGAGATCAACTATCTGACACAACCATTAACTGTGGCCTTGATCAATAATTTAACTCTGGTAATTTAGGCTCTATAATTAGGGATAGTGGATGATGTCTTGGCTGCTTTCTAGGTTGTGGCTATCTTAGTGATGTTGCCAGATGGAAATAACAGGCAATAAGTGTCTCTTGGTCTCTCCATCTAATATGGGCATCTCAAAGTCAAACCCACATGATTCAAGGAATATTCCCTGAAATCAAGTGCACAAGTAAATGTATATTGTTTTAAAGATAATTTACTGGTAAACAAGACAAAAATACTGATTAAGGCAAGACACTTATGTTTTGAGATTTCGGGCTAATTGGCCTAATTGACTAGTGGAAAGTAGGGCTGTCACGGTACCAATACCAGTACAATTTTGAAGTTCTAGGTACCAATTTTGGTACCAGAGCAAAAACTGTTGAATGAGGTACTTTTAAAAATGTTGTCCTGTTTTTTCTCATCCATTGGTTATCACTGTCAATCATTGCAGTTTCTGATTCAATCGCGCATTTAAATACGGTTTTCAATCCAGTAACTTTGCAGTGTTCTTAGCCACATGAAAAACTAAACCTATATATTAAAAAAGCTGTCTTAATTCTACAATAAATCTCTTATTTACATCATGCTTGCACTTTGTTAGTTATAATGAAAGGATTATGCGTATTCTGACTAACTTAATGACTAGCACCTCTGATAGGCCATTGCATTCATGCGCTCAACAGATATGATTGTGATTGGCTACAGTGCTCAATGCTCGTAAATACACACTGTAAAAAGAAACTTATGATGCACAGAGAGTGCTCAAACAAACACGAATGAGAGAGTTTGAAAGCAGCGTCTATCAGGTACCAAACATTACCTGGTACTCGGGTGCTACCAGTACTGCAGAAATGCTCGTAACCTCAACTTATTTTGACAACCCTAGTGGAACCCTACTTTGACAACTTCATTTGACAAATCTAGTGTACAGAAAACATGCAAAATACACGTCTGCAGACTTCAATTACAGTACATGTATTAAAGGCTGTTTTCTCAAAGTCAGAAATCCCCACTTCAGTAGCACTTCCATGTATCTAACTTTAGATTTATTCCTATCTATATTCTGAAGTTTTTTACGGAGGGGTTTGTTCATATATCATTGGCCTGATGATATTTTATTCCTTAAAACATGGTGATTTTTTCTGGCTGTTGACATTATTTTCTGATTTACAATGGATTCTGTTCAGGAAATGCATGCAAATTAGTTCATATTTAGTTAAGTAATGCCTCATTAGCAAATTTAAACTTCTTAAATGCAATTCTTAATGTAATCAATCAACTTGGAAAGTAGAACAGATGTGGAAAGTAGATGTGGAAACATCTTTTCATTTTTACCCTATTCACCAGTGGTGTCTTGCCTTAAAAAATAATTGGTCAACCACTAGTTTAAAAAGCACTACAAGCATGTTTCTGTATGTGATGCCCATGTGACTATATTTTTCCTTGCTTTAAGAAAGACTGCTAATCAATGTAAATATTGGCACACAAATAAATCATGCACTGTATTTTTGCCACTACATTCGATATGAAAGAATATAATTGATCCAGCTTTCCCGTAGCTGCATTTTTGATGGATTGTATTGTTCATGTTAAAGATGTACAGAATGATACATCAATGAAAGCGGAAAGCTTGAACAAGATCTACCTAGTTTAATGTTACATGTATAACAAATGAACTGAGCAGAGCCCAGATATTTGATATAAATATATCAAAAAGGAAAGCTATGCACAGAATTAAGCCATAGAAATGTTGTGGTTCCCCCAGCCTCGGTTGAAATTACAGGGCCAGAATCGTCACCACCTTTCGCCCTGCTAACGATGGCCCTGTACATGGTACATGGAGAAATGCTGTTTTAACAGAAGCTAGCAGTTTGTGTTGTTGTTTTGTTCCATGTTCTTGTGTTACATCCAAGAATCGATTGCCTCTACCCTCAGACCATAAATAAGTTCTGTTTGGCATTGAAACATGAGGACTTGGGCATGATAGGTTTCAGCGTTTGTTTTAGAAACCTTCCACACAAGGCTGGTTTTAAAATAACATACAATGTAAGCTGCTAATGTAACATGGGCCTTTTGTCTCATGTTATCATTGATAGGTTTGTAAAGTATCTGTTCTATTTCTCTCATTTGAAAGTCACCATAAAAAACGAATAATATAAATTGAAATTGAAATTTTTTATAACTTTTAATAACATGAATAGGAATGTATGTATACACTGTATGTTTTGAAGAGGGAATTGAATATACAGTATTTATACAAATATATATTTACATATATATATATATATATATATATATATATATATATATATATATATAGACACACACACACACATATATATATATATATATATATATAATTTGTATGAATGCCATTATTTAGTAGTTTTTGTCAGTGTTTTGAACCATTTTGACTGATAGCCGAGATGGTAAGAAGTAAAGTGAATTAAGAGAGCTGTTCTGTGCCTTGTTCAGGCCTCAGTGTGCCACAGCTCAGATTAAAAGAGCAAAGGAGTTGAGGTTATCACGCTTCTGAGACTAAAATAGACCCACTGCAGCCCAGACCGGCCCAGCCCAGACCGAGCTGCGACAAGCAGGGAGGATGCGCCACTTAAGGCACGTAAAGATGGAGAGATCACGCAGCAAAAATCGTTCCTAATTTCTGTTCCACATCAGCACTCATTCCAGACCACAGCACCAGGCCCAGCACATGTTTTTACACCCTTCATGAGAGTCTATGTTCCACCACAGTACTGAGACAAACCAATGAAGAGAAAGGAAAAATATCATAACTTAACTTTGACTTCTGAAGAAGATATCTGAAGAAATGCAAGTAGTGCAAAAGTCACTGCTATTAATAATGTTTTTACTGCATTGCTATGCAGCTATGCAGGTGTTTTGGGTGGTTGCTAGGGCATTGCTACATTATGTGGTTGCTAGAGTGTTCTGATTAGTTGCTAGGGCATTGCTATGCGGTTGCTATGGTGTTCTGGTTGCAAGAGCATTGCTATATGGTTTGCTAGGGGATAGCTACATGGTTTCTTGGGTATTCTGGTTGATTACATTGCTTTGTGGTTGCTAGAGCATAGCTTTGTAGTTGCTAGGGTGGTCCAAGTAGTTGCAAGGGCATTCTGGGTGGCTGCTATGGTGTTCTGGTTGCTAGGGCATTAGTAAATTGTTTCTTAGGTGTTCTGGTTGGATCTAGGGCATTACTATACAGTTGCTAGGGAGTACAGGCTGGTTGCTAAGGCACTGCTATGCAGTTGCTATGGTGGTCCACATGGGGGCTGGGGTGTTGTGGGTGGTTGCTATTGTGTTCTGGTTGCTAGGGCATTGGTACACTGTTTCTTATGTGTTTTTGTTCTAGGGCATTACCATACAGTTGCTAGGGAGCTCTGGGTGGTTGCTAAGGCATTGCTATGCAGCTGCTAGGGTGGTCCACATGGGGGCTAGGGTGTTCTGGTTGCTAGGGCATTTTTTTTACACTTTCTTAGGTGTTTTGGTTCTAGTGCACTACTATACAGTTGCTAGGGAGTTCAGGCTGGTTGCTAAGGCATTGCTATGTAGTTGCTAGGGTGGTCCACATGGGAGCTAGGGTGTTGTAGGTGGTTGCTATGGTGTTCTGGTTGCTAGGGCATTGGCACATTGTTTCTTATGTGTTTTGGTTCCAGGCCATTACTATACAGTTGCTAGGGAGTTCAGGAAGGTTGCTAAGGCATTGCTGTGGTCCACATGGGTGCTAGGCTGTTTTGGGTGTTTGCTAGATTGTTCTGGTTGCTAGGGCATTGGTACACCATTTATTTTGTGTTCTGGTTGGTACCAGGGCATTACTATGCAGTTGCTAAAGAGTTCAGGGTGGGTGCTAAGGTGTTGCTATGCGGTTGCTAGGGAGGTCCACATGGGTGCTAGGGCATTCTGGGTGGTTGCTGTAGTGTTCTGGTTGCTAGGGCTTGGCTGCTAATTATTAACACCACCAATGATTGTTTGTTGAAACAAGTTAGATACTACATATGATGTGAGGTCCAGTTTTTATTCTGGTTATATAATTCAAAAGAATAAAGCCATAAATAGGCCATAAAAAGGCCATAAATCACCACAAACATGCTGTGGCTTAAAGGAAAACCCACTAATGGATATAAAATTAAAGAATGACATCGGTTCCACGTGATTTACTCTCATTAGAGTCGAAAAATATTTTATAAGATAAAGATATTTTATCCAATTCCAAGTAACAAACATCAGAATGTCACAACAGTAAGACGGTGAGCTTTAAATGCACCACAGATGGACAGACACGTGACATGAGGGAACACGTTTGTTGTCTGTTCCTCCATTCTTACCGAATGCGGAAGCCAGATTATGGTTAAAAGCGATGTTTATAAGTAGGCTTACTAAATATCCCATATCTTATCAAAGAGAATAAATCGCCCTGCCCTCTTCCCCTCACGCTCATCTGATACATTAAAATTCAGCAGGACGTCCCAGATTTCAGCACACTGAATCGTAATGCTCTGACAACCCCTGAACTTTTGCAGACCTTTTCTGTGTTTCCGAAGAAAGAAATGCATTTATTCTGTTGGTGAAAGATGCTGCAGCGAGATGACCTTTGGATCAGCTGCCTCTCTCTTCACAAAGCTTTTGAACTTCAGTAATCGAAGTGTCAGATGTTTTTGTGCTCTGAGGTAAAACATAGCCGGCAGGGTTGAATTGCCAAATCCTCTACACACACACGGCAGCGGCTGAAGGAATGCTTTCATTGATCGTTACTGTGGCTTGAATTAATAATGTCTCTAGTCACTGAATAACATCAGGGGCTCATCAGATAAAACTGCCTCCACGTTGTACCGTCTGGACTGTTACATGGCATTTCTACCATAGGTCTGAGCTTAGTAAACACAGCATTGTGTGTTTGTGTATGTTCATGCATAATAGGACTGTGATTTTTAGAGTTGCATTCCTCTTAAAGAGACAGTTCACCCGCAAAACATAAATTCTGCATCATTTACTCACCTTCATGTTGTTCCAGAGTGTATTTTTCTTTTAAAATTCTGCATTAAAAAGAATAAACAGTAAAATAAAGGCTTCAAGTGAATTTAGGCTTCACAATAATATAATTTATAGTATAGAAATGGATACTTAGAAATGGAAATGAGCTTACACAATTACATACCAATTTTATATATGTATCAGAGGTGTAAAGAGTACCTGAAAACCATACTTGAGTAAAAGTACAGATTCCTTACAGCGAAAATTACTCCATTACAAGTTACAAGTCACCAATTCCAATACAACTTGAGTAAAAGTCTTAAAGTATCTGATTTTAACAGTACTTTACTCATACTAAATATAGGCTCAACAATGCACTAGTGCTCAACACCTAAAAGACAGACTAGTGAAAATAAGAAACTATTCATTTGTAAGATTATAAATCATGTTTATTTTCTAAAATCAAAATAAAACTGAACACCTCAATATTGCAATAATCAAGGTCGACACAACAGCATCTTAAACATCTACAAACTCTCAAGTCTCAATTAAGCTCAAGTGCACAAAAAGGCCATAAGTAAACCAATATCCTTCAAAAAGTTCTCGTCAATATTGCGGAAACATAAAATAATGTTAAGTCAAATTAAATAGTCAAAGTCTACTTGCACTGGATGTGCTGGTTTCAGCCTCATCACCGACTGCAGTCAGGACCTCATTCATAAATCAAACACTTGCGATTCATCAACTATCTGCTAGTTGACAAGTTTGGTTGAGTTAGGGCAAAACGCACAAGATATAGTACCTTCAATGCCCTTAGATGGCGATATCACTTCTTTATAACAGAAACAAACTGCTGCAGAAAAAGTTAGGTGGCATGCGAAATGTAATGTGTAATTGCATTACTCAACACAAATGTATTGGAGTAAAAAGTACATTTACTTTAAAAAATGTAGTTAAATAGAGTAAAAGGTGCTAATATCTTTGATACTCAGTACAACTACTAAGTAGCCAAAAAGATACTTAAGTACAGTAACTAATTACATTTACTCAAATACTTTACACAACTGATATAAATATACACACACACACACTATTTTCCTACCATAACAGATTTATGTATTGTATCAAGTTAATCAATTTATCAATTGATACAATACAATACATAAATAAATCTGTTATGGTTGGAAAATATTGTGCATCCCTACAATTTTTACTTTATTCATATCTCACATTTTCCTTTACTTCTTGTACTGTTATTTTATTCTGTGCTGGAATCTTCACATCCCTCACTATTCCCTCTCCCCACAATAAATCCCTCATATTTTATTTTTTCCGCATTTTTCACACATATTTCACTGACAGCAGGCCACCCATCGGTTCTCTTCTATGTAAGACTCTCAGGTCGGTGTGAGTAGGACATGAAAGTGCTAAATGGCTCCGTGAATCAGAAGGTTTAATGACAGCCGGTGAGGCAGCGCTCAAAGTTCTGGACCATTCTCTGTCACCCCATGGGGGTCCGGTTCACAGGCCCTCACGGAGCGCAGAGAGGCTGATGTCATTTCCATGCGGCAGTTTGCCAGGCACACTGTAAAAAGCCTTCTTCCTCTGGAACAGTAAGAACCCCTCAAAGCAAACGCAGTGAGTCACATTTCCTCTTCTGCGCAAAGCCCTTCCACTTCATTTAGCTTGTTAGGTTGTGTAAAGATTCTTACACAAGATGCATCTTACCCTGAAATCAGTAAGCAAAACATAGCTGCATAAAGCCAAACACATCAACATAGTTATACCACTAATTCTTCATAATACTGTATTTCAAGATTTCCATTGCTAATGAAAGATATGTTTAAATAATATTACATTTTTTGCAAACCTACCTGAATACAGTACGTTTTGCGGCCACTGTGTATATATAGTAACAACACCAGATTTTTTTCAGGGAATAACAAAGGAAGGACATACCTGCAGCTATTTTCTCCCTTTGTCATTGTAATGAGTCCAGTCATGGATTTTAATCCCAGCAAATTGTCCCTGTTAATCCTTGATAACCTCTAATAGAGGTTATACACATACGTACACAATGTCAAGTTAGAATAACAGAAGCTGTCAGCACACAGTACTGGATTAGATGATACATAAAGTATAAGAAATGTTCCAATTATGAAGTATGCTTTTATGCATGCAGTCTCTAAACAGAGCTGTTATAATGATACAGCTAATTCTGTTAGAATGAGTTTGCTAACTGTGAACTGACTAATAAACTCTTTAATGAGGATTAGAGATTCACATATGCAAATCTGATTGAGACAATCGGAATGTCTCTTTATCTTTGTCACCTAAAAATCTATCTAGCTCTCCTTGTCCCGTAATATTTATATTGCAACACAGGCTCATTGGAAGAACGTGCCTGGGGCAGCATTTCTGCAAAATGATTACGTTGCTTCTTGCTCGTTTTGGAACACTGTCAAAGTGCCTTTTATCATGACTTGTGTTTCCCTGGATTTGTACCCCAGCACTTTGCATTACATGTGCAGTGCTGTACCAAGTGAGCTACACAGCAAGCTTATTATGTCATAAAAGCCATACATATGGAGCTTTTAATTTAAGGAAAAAGTAAAAAAGGTTTAGAAATCCTGCACTATGGTAAAAGTGTGTTGAGGTCATAAAGTATTGCCATGCAAAAATCATACTCAGACAGCAACATAGTGTCTGCCCAGATCCGGCCCAAATCTGGTTGAATCCACACATACCAGATGAGGCCCTGATATGGGCCGACACTATGTTGCTGTCTGGGTAATTTGTGTGAAAAAGAAAAAAAAGTTGTTGTTTTACTGCCATTAGTGTTAATTTCAGCTGTAAACTGCAGTGAACTGTAGGGGAGAGCAGGGCACAACCTAACGCTTTTTAACTTTCTCAGTTTGTGTAAATTTCACACGTCTTGTATAATTATGTGGTTTTGTTTCATTTATACAGTGTATACTTTTTTTTTTTTGATTTACCCCGAACCATCGGTGGGGTACATTGTAACATGACCAAATGAGAGCTTAAAATGTTATCTGATATAATAAAAAAATATCCAAGACAAACTAAAATATTTTGACAATAAAATACAACTATTAACTTTTTCAAATAAAATAATGCCATTTTTTAATAATGAAAAATAACACATTTTTGGAGTTTGACAACAAACAAACTGCAAAACACAGCTATACAGCATAGTTAAAAACATAATAATGATTAATAACTTCTGAGCATTGACTCTCAGTCATTATTTACCTTTTTCTTCTGGTTTCTCAATAGAATTCATAAAAGTATAGAATATAATAGCATAGTTCTAATAGGGGCTCATTGTAATGCAGTGTGACAACATGCCCCACCTGTGCAACTGTGATTTAACCCCGGCTCGTGTCTTCTGCTGGTTAGATCAGTATTAAAGAACTCTCTAAACTGTTACATAACAGATATAAGATTAAAATAATACCAGATTTGTCTTATTTAAAATAAACACAAAAAACAGAGATGAAAAATAAACTTAAGGAAGACATTTACTTTTGCTATGGTTAAATAAATGTTCAGTTATATCTTCCAAAGATCTTTTAATTTTGGCGCAATTTTTCTCTAAATAATGTTGATATGGCAACTAGTTAAATACACAAAGATTTGTCATCCTAGCATGTGTGGAAAGTTTTAAACCATGTGTGCTACAACTAGCCCCTGCCAAAACCTGTTTAGGCCCAACAGAGTCGAACGTTAGCAAAGCTAATGCTGTTTTGATCATATTTATGATAACTAATTTACACAATTCCCTCCTTTTATGTTTTCAGTTATGTTTAGGTAATGAATAGTACCCAGGCTGCTGTCAAGGTCTCTCTGTATCCGTACTATGTAACATTAGCAATGCTAATAGGCTAATGTGTGTCTTCCTGTCAATCAGGATTTTTTACTTTGCTTGTCTTTTTTTTGTGTGGGGGGGGGGGGGGGCTTGGGTTACAGGAGTCGTTAAACCCTTAGATGTTGTTAGCTTCGATTTGTGTGTGTGTGTGTGTGTGTGTGAGAGAGAGAGAAAGAGAGTCTATTGAATATGCACATTACAACATGAGTTTGTAGAGTACACACTATACAAACAAGTATGCTAAATGTACAAATTATGTAAATTTACAAATGCTTTACCGATGTACTGCAAGTGCATGGTCTTGTACACTAGTAGCCTGCAGTATATGCTGTACTTACCATCAATACTGAAGTTAGCATTATGGGCCTATGTCTGTTCCATTAAACGTGATGCTTTTCAGGTAGCTAACTATAAACTTGCCAAGATTATCTAACTTAAACTAATTTATCAGCAAGATTTTCTTCAAAATTTTGCTCTGCCATGACAGTAGTTGACCATAGAAGACCGTTCTAAACTAGTTCCCACTATGGACCCCCCCTGTGGCAATACTAATAATGCAATGCATACTGGGACTAAATTATGACACATTTTAACACAAAGATTACATGTCTTTCTGCCATTTTACATGAAAATAATCACGGACCTTGACACAGTGCATTCTGGGATTGAGCCATAATAGACTGGGTTGTCTCTGTATCTCAATAAAACTGCACCTATTACAAAAATTACTTCAAATGATTAGTTAAACTGGCCAATTATTACTCACATTTGGTACTTAGTAAGTGTTAATTTTGGACCACGGATGTGTATGAGTGTGATTCTTCATGTATGTTAGTAAAGATGTAGTCTGTGATGATATGTGTGTTTTAGCGGTGTGTGAGTGTACTAAGTATGCGTGCGTGTGAGATAGTGCTGGAATGGTGATGGGTCAGGGCGCTGTGAAACATCAGGCCTCACAGCCGTTGGCTAATTTTAGCCCTGGTGCACTGTACACCGCTACAGTATCTCTCACACAGGCAGATTAATAGAGTTACAGAAGCCTCTACTGTATCACTGCTGTTGCCCGAGCCATTCCCAGAGACAGCGGTGGGAGGAGAGAAAGAAAAAGTGTGGAGATACAGAAGGAGGTCGAGAAGATGAATAGAGAAGAAAACAAGAGAAAGTATGGAGCTTGAGCAGCGGTTCCTACAGAATTCTGTTTTTACAGGTTGTTAGGTTTGCATAGGAATAAATGGGAGATTGCTGTGATTAGCAAGATTTTCAGTCAATTATTCAGAAAATTATGTTGTTTCTTGCATGTTACGCAATACTTTCCAACTGAAAAGTATAGGACCTCTGCAAGCAAACATCCGCACTCATGTAAAGAACCTGGGTGTTGTTGTTGATTCAGTTAAAATTTGACAAGCTTAGAGGTTTATGGAAATTGAAATCTTTTCTATCTTTTAGTGACCTAGAGACAGTCATTGATTATTGCAATGCTCTCTCTCTCTCTCTCTCTTTCTATATATATATATATATATATATATATATATATATATATATATATTCTTAGTGTGAGCATATCACACCTATTTTGCAACATTTACATTGGCTACCTGTCAAATACATAATTGGTTTTAACTTTTGTATTTAAAGCCTTGCACGGTCTGGCTCCAGTTTATATCTCAGACCTTATTTGTCCATATTCTCCCCAAAGATCTCTTAGATCATCCTCTGACAAACTATTAACCGTCCCATTGTCTCGCTTGAAATCCAAAGGTGACAGAGTCTTTTCCGTATATTTGCCCCTAAGCTGTGGAATTCGCTACCTCAATCTGTTAGGTTGATTTCTTCTTTATCTGTATTTAAGTCATCTCTGAGTACATATCTTTTTTCTCAGGCCTATTTAATTTGGTTTTATGGTTTAGTTGTTGAATATTTTTTTTATACAGCAGTAATGTTGTTTTAAGATGCTATATAAATAAAAGTCACCTTGACCTTGACAGTGTTACTTTAATGATTATATGATGCAAATCAGCCTAGGTTGAAAATGAGTTTATAAACTGATTGGATTGTATTACTTATGTGGATTAGGATGAATTGTGACATTGAAAAACAAAGAAAGAAAAAACGCCATTTAAAAGTGATCACAAATGAAATGTACCTTTTTGGGGTGGTAATTTATTTGAGTTATTTGGTTGTTTTATTGCAGTATCAATGGTTACCAGAGTAAACATATATATGAGGAAGAAAAAAGCAACAATAAAACAAAACCATATTTGCATATACAAAGTTCTGTCATGAAGCTCTAGTTGGCACAGGCTGATAGTTCCTTAACTCAATCAGCTTGCAATCACATCATTCTCTGTAGGACACAGCTGATTGGATCCTGCTGTATCTGTAGCCAATGAGCTCGCTGCTCAACCTTCAAATACTAGGTCAGCATTTGCAGCATTGTCTTTCAGAAACCATCCACCTTCCCTAGCTCCACCTGTATAGATCTGCTATGGGTATTCATGTACGCTATATTGTACAGCAGCAGCATGTCTTACTTGCTCACAGCAGCGTGTTGTGTATGTATTGACAGCAGTGGCATAACCAACAGTAGCAGCAGTGTAGCAGATCTATTCCGCCAAGACCAAACAAATCAACATTGTCATATCCATTACAATGCCAAACACTCAGAGAGTTATCATAACAGAAATGCGTTCATTTTGTTGCATTCCTCTGGGAGACCTTGGCCTTGGGATGCACTGCTCTCATAAGCCTGATCATACTTCCCATGAGGCACTAGGGCATAGTGGAACACGACAAACACACTGAGGTGTATGCATCCGCGACAGATAACACCATTGTGGAGGAATGCAACTGATACACAATCAAATCACTAACTAGAGGAATCTGCCTCCAAACACCACAAGCCAAGAGGAGAACGGAAAGATAAATAGACTAGTTTGAGAAGGGGAGCGAGCTGGAGAATAATTTATATTAAGTAAGTGTAGAGTGCCTGAGGCTTGCTCTGGCATTCACCGATCTCTCTGCTTGACTCTATTGCCTACTTATTACCATTATAAACAATTTTTCTTTTTTATATATCTATTCCTCCTACTCAATTTGGTTTGTTCATCTGCTCCTCTACAGCTGCTCATTTGAAAAAAAACATCAATCTCACTTTACATTTATAATTATATGAGTAAATACTGAGAAGTAGCTGTTCAAACTTGAAAAGGGTCCATGGGGATCCATGGAAAAGTTTGGGGGAAAAAATGTTAATAATTAAATAAAGCACTATTGATTTAAGTAAATAAATAATCTAACTGTACTAGTCAGTATGAAAAAGTAAGAATGTAAAACGAAAATATTTTCCAAATAATATTTCACACACACTGTAAACCCTAATGCTCAAAATAATTAACTGGTTTTAGTAGGGCAAACTCAAATTAAACAAATTAGTTCAATCAAATTAACTTTTATGAGTATTTAGAACTTTATTTTTCTTTTGAGTTATATTCTATGCTATGCTAATGTTATCAAAGCATTGTGTTGCCAATTAGCATTTGCTAAATTTCCACTACTAAAAATATTTAAATTGAGATCATGATCATTTTAAGTTAAATGCATGAATCAGGAAATGTTTAAGTTAAGAGCAATTCAATTGTATGAGTCAGTTCTGCTTGCTTAAACTTTGAATTTCTTAACTTAAAAAATTTGATGTAACTGATTACCTACATTTTTTGAGTTTCGCCAACTTATTCGGGTTTACAGTACATATTTAATCGTTTTTTACAGCATAAATTGGGCCTTTATGGTAAATGGCCTGCATTTATATAGCGCTTTAAACAGACCATGGGGCCACCAAAGCACTTTACATATTGCCTCACATTCACCCATTCATACACCGACAGCGGAGTCAGCCATGCAAGGCGCCATCCAGCTCGTCGGGAGCAGCTGGGGTTAGGTGTCTTGCTCATGGACACCTCAACACTTGGTCAGGTGGAACCGGGGATGGAACCACCAACCTTACGGTTTGTAGCCAACCTACATGAACCACTGAGCCACTGCCGCCCATACATAAATACATAAATATGCATAGAATTTGGGTCTGTCGCACAAGGATGATCATATTTGGGAGGCTGTGGTATGTAAAAGATTAAAAACCCTGGTTTAAAACAAATCAATATGTGATTATTTTATGAAATAGTCTGTAATTAAACTTTTTTTTATACTTGTAAGGCAAGAATCACTATTACTATTGTTCATACTTAGGGTTAGAGATTTGAACACACCCAAACACCAAGTATAATACCTCAAATCATGCAGCTTGTAGACAGTGTTAATACTTTTCTAAATGATCAGATGTATGATTTTCACCTGGTGGACAATAATGAGATTGCAGAATGTCTTGACTCTGGACTGGCTCATCATATGTTCGATCTGTGTCCGTGGCAGTGCCTGGTAGGGGTTATCTGATGCTGGTGGTCTGATCTTTTAAGTGCTGTGTGCCCTTCCATCAGTAACCTTGAGCATTAATCAAGTGTTGTTGGTTAGCATTCCCATAGTGCTTTGCCTATACACAACACTGCTGTTTGTTAGAGATCAAAGTGAAAACCTGAAGGAAAAAAATGTAACATTATTTGTATGTAAACTTCAAAAATGTCTTAAAGCTATTCTTTTATTAGTCTATATGGCGAAATTGCTAATACAATTGAGCTAACTCTTTTATCCAAAGTGACTTACAGAAAAACAATCGCGGAAATGGTCCCTTTGGAGCAACCTGGGGTTAATTGCTTTGTTCAAGGGTAGAATGGGGATAAAATTAAGTTAGGATCTCAGTAAGTCTCATGTTGGTGAATCACCTCCAACCACCCTACGACTGAAACTTGAACATTTTGCCTTGCAATACAAAATTTTGGGCCCTATTTTAACGATCTAAGCACATGATCTGTAGCGCATGGCGCAGGTGCACTTAGGGCTGTTGCTAGTTTTACGACGGAAAAAACGGTCAGCGCGCCAGGCGCATGGTCTAAAAGGGTTGTACCTTCATGAGTCATGGGTGTGTTTTGGGCGTAACGTGCAATAAACCAGTCTCATCTCTCATTCCCTTTAAAAGCCAGTTGCGCTTGCACCATGGCGGATTCGCTATTTACATAGCGGAATTTGCGAGCGGAAAGACTGGAAAGACTGCTGCTGCGCGTCCCTGTGTGTGTAATAAGCAGAGTGTACGCGCGTTGTGTACCCGGCTATAGGCACATATTACTAACGTGCCCTTTAAATAATACAAGAAATACTGCGCTATTGACTTTAGACCAGGTTTTTGTTGGTCAATGGCTTAGCCATTTTCAGTTGCCTCAAAACAGCAATGCACCAACAATGCGCCTGAACACACCTAATTTTCAGACCAGCACAGCCATGGGTGAACAGATGGACACGAATGCATTTGCTTTTTAAACAACGTGGTGCTCAACGTGAAAATTATAACTGCGTCGGGCTGAAACTAGTTAAAATAACTTGCGTCTTGCCTGGCGTCGCATTGCGCGGGTTTATGATAGGGCCCTTTAACTGTTAAGTCATGAAGAAAACATAAGTAGGCTATGTGAATGCAGATACATCTACAAAAGGTGTCAGAAAGCAATTCAGAAGCCAACAAGTATGTATTGCACTGCTAGGGTTGCCACAAGGGGGTGCTACTACAGACAATAGCATAAACCGCTTCCCTCTACAGCTAGTTTTCGCTTCAGGTCAGAAAATGGCTTAGTAGAGCAATAGATTGAAGATAATCTTGTAGAGAAAGTTAGCTACAGTACATTGTCAACATGTTTTTAGCTAGCTACCTGAATAACAACACATTTGCTTTAAAATAACAGACTTTTAATGGCAACTCTATCTCACCCTTAAGTACTGAGACTTGTTACCGCTATAGAGCAATGTAAGAGTGCATGCTAAATGTTTAACCGGGCTTGATTGCATTCACTCTTGACACTAGTTATACTTACAATGCATTGGCTAAACAATAGTGTCATACTTGTGTGAGGTTTTTAGTTATAATCCTCACCAGAGAAACATTGGTGTTTGTTTGTGGATATTGACTGATTGGATTGATTCATTGGCTTTGAGGGTCTTTCCCATGTCAGCACTTCCTGATATTGTGTGTCAGTCCCAGGAGGTTTATTTACAAGACTGGGAAAACCAATATAGATACAATGCTATTCTTATGTATATAAGATACAGCCATTCCCAATTTGAAGGTTAATGTGTTTTGACAATTTTCTTGACCCCACAGCTCAGTGACTATTACAGCTTTAAATTAGGAGGTGCCACTGGATTTGACTTTTAGATATTAGACCTTAATGAAACATAAATGTAAAGTATGTAATTTCTGTGTCACTAGCGTCCCCAAATGGAACCGCAAAAATAAGGGTTTCAAACAGGTTTCCAAACCAATCCCTTCTGCCATTGGTAAAAAAATATTTTAAAAAAATATTTTAAAAAAATAGAAAGAAAGAAAAGAGATAGCCCTACCTCAAACTCACACCATTGGCTGAGGCGCTGTTGCTATGTCGAGCTGGTCGAAAATGCTTAAACAAATAAAGCAATGAAATACTGAAAGCAACACAAAGCCATACTGTTTAGACTTTTTAGAGGAATCAACTCTACATATGGTTAGAGTTAGATGGCATGGAGAAATTACAAAAATACTTCATCTTTAAAGGCATGGAGCTACATTCACAACACATTTAACTTCCACAACGTGATGTATTTTAGAGTAAAACAGTAGGAAATTATGTAGGGAAGGCTTTTCTACACCCACATGACATTGGTTACATGGCTATAAGGTGGAGAAAGTCATTATATTTTGATTAAACCATTCAAATAAGACCAGTGACATTTTCGAAAGTAAATACAGTCAATTTTGATGTTTTCTTGAGTATGGTGAAATATGGAAATACGAGTTCAAATATCAGTTCTCATTAGTAAAATGCATCTGTAACAAAATCAATTCAACACCCTCAGTATTTCATAAAGAAATGCTTCTGTATCACATTACAAGTGTCAAACTATGAGAGAAATTTGCAGAGACAGTTTCGGCAGTCTGTTCTGTTAACACACGGTGACGCCTCAGCTTCTTTGCAGTAACTCAAAAATAGTGTGAGACTACAAAAGGTCACCACATCTCACTGTGGGTTTTGTGGAGCATAAAATGATTTTAACCCATCACCACAGCGTACAGGCCCATACCATACGTGGCCATTAAAACATCATCAAATTCACACCTTAGTAATTCCAGCCTTATGTGGAGAACAAGAGCAATTTCATCTACATAGATAACAATTACATTCAGCTTCCAATCCTACCTTAATTTGGCAGGGGAAAGATCTACAGCAATATAGGGTTTATCATGCAAAACCAGTGACCACTAAAGCTGGGAAAAACATTAGTAGAGATCTTTTTTGCGGGGTAAGTATTGAATTTCTCCGGCCAGGGCTGTATAATGAAATAACTCGCCCGGATAGAAAAGAAACTAAGAGATGTGTAGAGTTAATGGGCTTTTCATGCAAATGAGGGATGGCTGAATTAGCGAGGGTGCCCACAGAGGCATTCAGGAGAGGAGATCGGCTTTGTTCGGAGCCAGTGCTGTTGAAACCTTTTATCCCATGCCGTTCACTAACGATGGATGATTGTACTAAACTATAATATGAGCATGTCTGATTAACCAATGGAACCTCTTTATTCTTGTCGGATGGGAGGTGATGTTTAAAAGTGGAGTTTCCTCCTAAATTGCAATTTCAGAATATTTCATAGTGATGTGGCATGCTCTTCAAAAGTCAATATGAAATCAGCATAGGCTCATTGGAATAACGTGACTATCTTGCAAAACTCCAAAAAAAACCTAGGGGCAGTAAAACACCAACAAATACCTGGTATAGCATTGCACTTGTGATACGGAGCGCTCAGGTAAGAGTACACGTGAAACTAAAAGTCATGATAAAAGAGCTCAAATACACTTAGAAGCATACTAAAATGCAAATGGTTACGTTTAAGGTAAGGTTTAATGTGAGTTTTTCTAGCGCCACTCCCTGGGCATTTCATTTCCAAACCAACATAATAAAACATTGCCAGATACATGTTAATCGGTTTTAGATGAAACAAGCTTTGCCTTTAACGCCACTCACAGAGCAATTCACTTTAAAAATAGTTGCAAAATGTGCAACATAATACAATTTCTCAGAAAAGGCACATATTTCCAATTAGCCTGGGTTGATCAAAATGGTCCCTTAGTACTTTTTAAAGATACATCCCTTTTTGTGCTCATCAGTGCATGGTATTGCAAAGAGCAAACATGTTTATCTTTTTAATCTTTACAACAAAAAAAACACTCTTTTGTCTAACATCTCCAATTCCTCCTATTTTCCAACCCCTAAAATTACCTGTCATACAGAGAACACTTCATAATTCATTCAATTCCCAGTGGAAAAAAAATCCTGCCATATATTTTTTTACCCCTTGAAAATCCTGTTTCACCCAGAAAAATGTCACATTACAGGAGTAAAATGCAATTATTTGGTTGTGAATTGTCTGAGAAGTTGTGTTCCCATTCAGTCGGTCACTCTCGACGCCACGTCGGAGTACCGACGAATAGGAATCTCGCTAGCGAGAGCCAATCTACTTCGAGTGTAACTAAACGAGCCAATGCACATTGGCATGCAATGATTGCACCAGCTGCTCATGCCACTCCGTGTGGGTATAAATGAGGCACAGGTGCTTGCATCAAATTAGCTTTTTGCTTCGGAGCCGAGTGGTGGATGGTTTGTCCTGAAATCACTCTCTACAAAGCATGTGTTAACATTTTAACGAGTCAAGCTCTTCGGATGGATCTCTCCTCGTTTGGTGTTGGAGTGACGGCACTGCAGCGGGGTCGATTTTCTCTCTTTTTCTATTTTGTTTTATTGAGCAAAAACAAAAGGCTGTTCTCACAGCTGGTTCGGTGCGCTGTAAAGAGCGCTGAAAAGCCGTTTTCATGGCTGGTAAGAGATCGCCTTCTATGAGAGAGAGAGCGCGCATGACAGGCTGCACTTTTTCCCTGTCTGTGTCGCCGCGACTATTCCCCTGTGTGCTTCAGCACCGCGGAGTGCAGTTTCCCTAGAAGAGCTACACAGATAGAGCTTGCGTCTTTTTAAAGATGACATTCTACCTGTGTGTTTCTGGTTGCGGTTGTTTCCTGTCCTCACTGACGGCCACGAGCACTGTTTCACATGTCTGGGCGTATGCATGCTGAGACTGTTCGTGGGTGGTTCACGTTTTCTAATGAGAACATGACCACGTCGGCACGCCGGTCGCGACTCTTCTTTCTCCGGGAAGCTTGAGTCCCCTTTGTTGTTGGCCAGCCGCCGCTCGTGTGTAAAAGCACAGCCGCGGGTCTGCTCGACACTCTGGGAGACCGCGGAGATCAGCGAGAGCTGCCCGCCGGGGAAAACCCGGTGGGACCTCACGCTTCTCTACGTGTCGTGTGCCGTCGAGTGCCGGGCTGCAGCGCGGGTTGTCACGGCAACCCAGCGCTCACTCGCCACTCTAGGTGCGCTGTCCCCTTGCCTATTTCCCGTTGTAGCGCCCTCCCTGGTGGCCAACAGGAGAGGTCTACTTCAGTGAAATCGCTGGGGTGACCTGAGGAGTGGAGGGCTTCTCCTTCGGGGAACCAACCCCCTAGGGCCCCTCCCCCTCTAGCGCACTGCAAGCTGTGCAGCTTCTGGATGGAACTGCTGGTCCTTCTTATGGAGGAACCTAGCATTTCATTTGGGGCTCCAGCTGAGGATCAGATGTCAATCGCTGCATCGGAGAGAGGGCTGTTGTGCTCTGGAAATGAGGATGATGCTGAGCCCACTGTAATGGTGTGTGCTTTGCTGAGTCAGATTCAGAGTTAATAGCCATGCTTTCCCGGGATCTTTCCCGGATGTGCATGGAAAACTTGGCAGTATGGAACGCCAGGGGGGCCAAACTGCATAAGTTTTCCTCTCTCACTACCCTCAACGGTGGGGTGGCTGTGCGCAGACCACCTCCGCCCTGCACTTTAATGCACGAGGGTAGTTCTGAGTCGGGGTTGAGCTGCGCATGTTGACTAACCGTGATCAAAGTCACGGCGCAGGCCCTCGGCCAGACGATGTCCACCTTGGTGGTCCAGAAACGCCCCCTGGCTTGCCTTGCTGAGGTGTGAGTGGTCGTCAAAGTGCGCTTTCTCGATGCTCCCATCTCACAAGGTAGCCTTTTCGGTGACACTGTTGAGAACTGGGCCCAGCAGTTCTTTGCAGTCGGTAGCAGGCTGAGGCAATCAAGAGCTTCCCCCGACGCACCACAAGAGTGCCTCGTGGGTTGCCCCTCAGTCTGCTCGTCGCCAAAGGCGTCGTCCCCTGCAAAAAAAAAAAAAAAAAAACTTCGGCACAGCCTGCTCTACTGTGTCCGACGCAGGAAGGCGACGCCACCCGTCTCTGCTGCTGTTTAAGCAGTCGGTGAAACATCACCTCTGAGACGGGTGACCTGGAGATGGGCGGGGCTGCTCTTCCCCGGAGGAGGGCCGGGCAGAGAATCTTTTGAGTCAAAAATCTGTTCTGCCGCTGGTGTCACAACCAGTGGTACCCCAATTCTCAAAAAAAAAAAAAAAAAAAAAAAGAGCAGTTCCTCTATCTCTGGGTCCCAAGGGGGTTCGGAGAGCTGTGGACGGTCCAACGCCGGACCACACTCATCCTCCTCCTTCGCCAGCGGGCAGCAGTGGACGGTTCGAGGACGCAACCAAGCCTTCTCACGTACCCTCTGCCCACTCGTGGAATCAGGTAAGTGTTGCAATGCACACTCACACCCCGCTGCGGGCCGCCTCCACGAGACAGCCGCCCCAGCCCGGTACCTGCATTCCACCTCGCTGCCCCACGGTGGGTACGCCGGTGGTCCCTTTGGTCCCGCTTGCACGGTCTCGGCGAGCCTGGTTAGCGCTCCCCAGTCCGTCTCGCTGGCTCATTCGGACCATCAGGCTCGGCTATGCGATTCAGTTCGCCCGGCGCCCCCCCAGGTTCAAGGGCGTCCGCTTCACTTCGGTGAACGCCGCAGACGCCCATGTCCTGCGTGCGGAGATCGCAGTCCTACTGGCGAAGGACGCGATAGAGCCGGTCCCTCCAGCCGATATGAAGACAGGCTTCTACAGCCTGTACTTCATTGTACCCAAGAAGACCGGTGGGTTACGGCCAATCTTGGACCTGCGAGTCTTGAATCGGAGCCTTCACAAGCTACCGTTCAAGATGCTCACGCAGAAACGCATCTTCGAATGCATCCGTCCCCAAGATTGGTTTGCAGCGATCGACCTGAAGGACGCGTACTTTCATGTTTCGATTCTTCCTCGACACAGGCCGTTTCTGCGCTTTGCGTTCGAGGGTCGAGCATATCAGTACAAAGTCCTGCCCTTCGGGCTGTCCCTGTCCCCCCGTGTCTTCACGAAAGTCACGGAGGGGGCCCTTGTGCCCATGAGAGAACAGGGCGTTCGCATCCTCAACTATCTCGACGACTGGCTCATTCTAGCACAGTCCAGGGATCAGTTGTGCGAACACAGGGACCGGGTGCTCAGACACCTCAGCCAGTTGGGTCTTCGGGTCAACTGGGAGAAGAGCAAACTCGCCCCCGTGCAGAGGATCTCTTTTCTCGGTATGGAGTTAGATTCGGTCGGACGGACAGCGCGCCTCACAGAGGAGCGCGTCCAGTCGATGCTGAACTGCCTGAACACGTTTCAAGGCAGGATGGCGGTTCCACTGAAACAATTTCAGAGGCTCCTGGGGCATATGGCAGCCGCAGCGGCAGTAACACCGCTAGGCTTGCTTCATATGAGACCGCCTCAGCATTGGCTACACGGCCGAGTCCCGAGATGGGCGTGGCAACGCGGCACTCACCGGGTGAGCATCACACCGGCCTGCCGCCAATCCTTCAGCCCATGGTCAGACCCCTCGTTCCTTCGGGCCGGAGTGCCTCTGGAACAGGTGTCCAGGCATGCTGTGGTCTTCACGGATGCCTCTGCCATGGGCTGGGGAGCCACGTACAACGGGCATGCAGTGTCAGGGGTTTGGACGGGCCCGCACCTGCATTGGCACATCAACTGCCTCGAGTTGCTAGCAGTGCATCTCGCTCTGAGCCTGCTACGGGGCAAAGATGTACTGGTCCGCACGGACAACACCGCGACCGTTGCGTATATCAACCGACAAGGTGGTCTACGCTCCCGTCGCATGTCGCAACTCACCCGCCATCTCCTCCTCTGGAGTCAGAAGTGTCTGAGGTCGCTTCGGGCCATTCATGTCCCTGGTGTGAACAACCGTGTGGCCGACGAGCTTTCACGAGCTGCGCTCCCAGGGGAATGGCGACTCCACCCCCAGGTGGTTCAGCTGATTTGGAGACAGTTCGGGGCGGCACAGGTCGACCTGTTTGCCTCCCCAGAAACGTCCCTCTGCCAGTGGTTCTATTCGCTGACCGAGGGTACACTCGGCACGGATGCACTTGCGCACAGCTGGCCCCAGGGGCTGCGCAAATATGCGTTTCCCCCAGTGAGCCTACTTGCACAGACACTGTGCAAGGTCAGGGAGGACGAGGAGCAGGTCCTGTTGGTGGCGTCTTACTGGCCCAACCGGTCCTGGTTCCCAGAACTTATGCTCCTGGCGACAGCCCCTCCTTGGCCGATTCCTCTGAGGAAGGACCTTCTGACTCAGAGACGGGGCACCCTGTGGCACCCGCGTCCAGATCTGTGGAAGCTTCATGTCTGGCCCCTGGACGGGACGCGGAGGTTCTAGGTGACTTACCCCAAGAGGTAGTTAACACCATCACTTCGGCACGAGCACCGTCTACAAGACAGGCTTATGCTTTGAAGTGGAACCTGTTCGTCGAGGGTGTTCTTCTCGCCGAGAAGACCCCCGAAGATGTTCGATCGCGTCTGTGCTTTCCTTCCTGCAACGAGGGTTGGAGCGTAGGCAGTCGCCCTCCACCCTCAAGGTCTATGTTGCTGCAATATCTGCCTATCACGACCACGTAGAAGGTAAGACAGTTGGGAAGCACGACCTGGTCGTCAGGTTCCTCCGGGGGGCGAGACGGTTAAATCCTCCTCGACCCCCCTCCATACCCTCTTGGGATCTTGCTCTGGTGCTCCGAGCACTTCAGAATGCCCCATTTGAGCCCTTGCGGTCAGCAGAGCTTAAGATTCTGTCTATGAAGACTTTGCTGTTGGCCGCACTGGCCTCCATCAAGAGGGTAGGGGACCTGCAGGCATTTTCGGTCGACGAATCGTGCCTAGAGTTCGGGCCGGGTGACACCCACGTGGTATTGAGACCCCGGCCTGGCTATGTGCCCAAGGTTCCTACCACTCCCTTCAGGGACCAGGTGGTGAACCTGCAAGCGCTGCCCCTGGAGGAGGCAGACCCAGCCCTAGCTTTGCTCTGTCCCGTCCGCGCTCTGCGGATCTACGTGGATAGAACTCAAAGCTTCAGGACCTCAGATCAGCTCTTTGTCTGTCACGGAGAGTCCAGCAGAAGGGAAAGGCTGTCTCCAAGCAGAGGATGGCCCACTGGATAGTGGATGCCATCACCTTGGCTTACCAAGCACAAGGTGTGCCCTGTCCGCTCAGGATGCGAGCACACTCTACTAGTAGTGTTGCATCCTCCTGGGCGCTGGCACGTGGCGCCTCGCTGTCAGACATCTGTAGAGCTGCGGGCTGGGCGACACCCAACACGTTCGCTAGATTCTATAGTCTACGTGTAGAGCCAGTGTCCTCCTGTGTTCTCGCCTCAAACGGGTAGAAGCACTGAGAGGCCCTGGCTCTTGTCGGCTTGCTGCGCCCCGGCGCTTTATTCTCCAGAAGCAAACTCTGTCGAGTCCTCCATCTCCCTCGGTGCTGGACGTGGCGGAACGTCTGGCATCAGGCCCCTTGCCGCTGAATCCTTGAGAACCGGTACTGGGCTGGGGATATATGAGTGACCCTGCGGGGATCCCATATATTTTTCCACGGTCGCTCCTACGGGAAGCCCGTGTCTTTCCCTTGGGAGAGCCCTCCCCTTGGTGGGGCTGGAGCCCCCTCTCAGTTGCGGGCTATGGCTCAGCTTTGTACTCCACATAACTCCTTCGGTGTATGATGTGGGTTCCGCAGCGTTCCCTTCCACTAGGGCACGCTTCCCAGTGTTATCCAATAAGTCACTGAGCGGGTCATGCAGAACAGCAGTGATGGACTTCTCTGTGTGAGCCCCATCTCATCAGGTAAGAGAGCTTAGGAGGCTCACACAGGGCACTGGATGGGGGCAGAGGCCATGGCGCTTTGGTAGGGATTCCTATTCGTCGGTACTCCGACGTGGCGTCGAGAGTGACCGACTGAATGGGAACGTCTCGGTTACGTATGTAACCCTCGTTCCCTGAAGGAGGGAACGGAGACGCCACGTCCCGTCGCCATGTCCTCTGTACCCTGCTGGGGTGCCAGTTCACCTACTCGGCTCCTCAGCAAAAAACTAATTTGATGCAAGCACCTGTGCCTCATTTATACCCACACGGAGTGGCATGAGCAGCTGGTGCAATCATTGCATGCCAATGTGCATTGGCTCGTTTAGTTACACTCGAAGTAGATTGGCTCTCGCTAGCGAGATTCCTATTCGTCGGTACTCCGACGTGGCGTCTCCGTTCCCTCCTTCAGGGAACGAGGGTTACATACGTAACCGAGACGTTAGTCTAAATTTAAAAAAGAGACAATGTGAATTATGTAACAGCCACAATCTCTTTCGGTCGACTACACAGAAGAAGCAGCAAAACAAAACAAGAATAAATGTGTATCTCTTTCACATGCACACATACACTTCCTCTCATCCCCTATCCATTTCTCTGCATTATTTCACTCCGTTTAAAATTGCCACCCGCTTCCGTCTTGCCAAGGCTGAATTGATTTTTTAGGCATTCAAAGCCTTTCACCCCTCTGAGTCTCTGTTGTGCCAGCACACAATGTAGTTTGCATATGACTAATCATCTGCCGTGTTTATGTGTAATCTCATATCATTTCAGGCCATGTCCCCGGTTTTGTATCTTCCTCTCTCCTTTCCTCTCCCTCTCTCGCCTCCTAGCTGTATTGCTCTTGTGAAACTCAAACCAAATCTACCTTTGCTCAAAAAGCATGCAAATATCCCAGGCGTTCACTAAGACAGGCGGGGAACTCTTGCAATCGTGTGTAAGAGTACCTAATGTTTCACATAAGTGCCTGTGGGTGGCATTCTAAGTGGTTCTCAACTGGTGGGTCGTGACCAAAAACAAGCATCTGGTCTATTACAACATTGCTAAATGCAAATAGTGAAATGCAACTTGCCATAAAATTGTGCATATTTAGGATAGCAAAATAAGTATGCTTTTAAAAGGGAGAAAGATATTGCTGTTTTGAATATCTGCTGTTCTGAAACAGCTTATGGAAATGATCCGGCTGCTTCAGTGTTCTTTAATTTGCACATTGTCAGTAGATCATGTGCAGAACTTTCCACTCCCATCTGCGCTTTTATGGGATTGCTAATTTTCCCTGTTTAGTAAAGTGTTTGCCCATTGTTTGTTCCAATCTGGTAAATTTCACTTCTGATGCTGTTTATGCATCTAGAAAATTGTCAGGTTTCCCATTTAGCCTATGTCAAGTTTATTATTTGACATATTGTTGGGCCTTTGCAGTTGATGCTGAAACCAGCCTAAGCTAGTTTGCTGGTTTTACCTGGTTTAAGACGGTCTCCTGGCCTGGCCAAGCTGGTGTTAACATAGCCTAGTCTCCGCCTCAGAACCGTTGGCTGAACGTCTGATGCATATCTGGAAACACTTCAGGAGGTTCTAAGTCGTCATCTGATTGGTTGAATTCTACAGGATGTCCGCGAGACGTGTGTTGCGTTCTTTAACGGTCCGCCTGGAAACAAATGCCATGAAGCAGGGCCATAACCACCATAGACATTGAGGCGGACAAGTCCCCCCCGAATAATTAGAAATGGCCAAATTGTCCCCCCCAATATTTGATATTCTTGATGCTGCTCTGCTGTACTTCATTACACACCGCTCTGTTTCTTGCTAGGATGACAAAAGTAAACTGTTAAATATTTAGGTTGGTCTGCCTCAGTGGTCTAACAGCGCCCATCACTGTCAGAATGAGTGAGATGGCCAATCAAATCAAAGAAGGCAGGGCTTACTGTTAGTGCAAATTCCAGCGCAATAGTTTAGTTATAGCAGTGAAAGTGTGTCGTAAGAGTAGCTAAACATTTAACAATTGACAACTGTTTTACGATAAAAATGCTCAGCGACCAACTAAATCCTGGATACAAACTACTTGACATTTTTTATGAAATTTCACCATTTTGAATTAAAAATATGACATTATTTATGTAAATCATAACTGAATTAGACGTGAAAAAAACATTTAGCATTTTTACATATTAGGCAGGTGGAAATGGCAACCTGACTAGCTGAAAAACACCCAAAACTCATCTAAAACCAGTCAACAGAGCAGCAAAGGCCAACCAGCTTAGGCTGGTTTACCATAACAACGTAGCATCATGGTGAATTACCACTCAATGTCTAATGTAAAATCTGAACACTAAAGCCAAACCAATTGAGAACCACTGTGGACTATAGAACAGCTCTTTTTTATTGCAGTTTTATTGATGCAGAGCTATTAAGTATCAGACCTTTTAGTAGGTGAAGATGAGATGGATAACACATCTTGTGTTGACTGTTGTCTTTGGGGTTGAACATAATTGTTTTGAATCCTCCAGGGCAGTCACTGGTCAATTCTGAGATGCTGTAGGCCTACTCCCATGATGCTCTATTCTCACTGCATTATTAGCAATATCAATCTACAAAAGAGGTGAAAAGGCATGGCATTCTCAGCTATGTCTACATAGTAATGCAGAAACTGTACATCACACGGGATATTAAGAACAAGGGCGAGTAGAGCAGGAAACAGGCTACTGTGGAGGCGTATCTAACAGCATTTCAGACTTACTAAGGCCCCGCTTACACAGCAACAGAATACAGTTGTCATGCATTTGAGTCCTTAATACGATTATGTTCACATACAGTTCAGTTATTTACGGGAGTGACAAGAGCATTCTATAACCAAACTCACACCTGTTAATTTTATCATGACTCACAATTGCATTCTTGGAAAACACGCACTGTGTGAACGGAACAGGACAACTAGTTGTCTGTCACGTCGTACAGCCAAGAGAGTGTGTTGCAAACGTGTGACTACCGCGTGATGCAGGTTTTCGAGTGTGGTTTCGCTTTCGGTAACTTATAGCGATGGAGATATGAGCTAAGTGTCATCTAAAGGTTTTATATCCAGTCACTGTTCTCCATCGGAGCTGCTTCTGTCAGTTTTTTTCGTCACTTTGGTCACTGTCGGTATAGTTACTGGTGGGAATACGGGCTTGACTCCGGTTGCACGTTCATAAGTTGCTGTTTGAACAGGACGTTTCGAGACTCACACCTGTAAGTAAGTGTGGTTGTCAATTACAAAAAAATGACAGTGTGAATGAGTGTTATAGACAAAATGAAATCAAAATGTACCTACCCAATTTACTTTATTAATAAATGTCACTGATTTTATTGTGCACGATTCATCAGTGCCTGTTATTCATACATTTTCATCAAAATGTAATTACTTTCACAACTCTGAAATGACTATTCACATGGCCCTGTGGGAATAATAATAATAATAATAATATCTAGTGCTGTCAAACGATTAATCGCATCCAAAATAAAAGTTTGTGTTTACATAACATATGTGTGTACTGTGTATAATTATTATGATATAAATACACATACATGTATATTTAAGACTTTTTATATTTATATATAAAATATTTATATATGATATAAATGCTGCATTTATTTGATCAAAAAATCCAGTAAAAACAGTAATATTGTAAAAAATTACTACAATTTAAAATAACTGTTTTCTGTTTTAAATGTAATTTATTTCTGTGATGGCAAAGCTGAATTTTCAGCATCATTACTCCTCTTTAGTGTCACATAACATCCTGTTTTCTCAATATGCAAAATAGTGATTTCTGTTACTCAACAAAACACCATCCTGTGCAAAAGCCAAGATTCTTTAATGAAACCACTGACCTTTTTCTCCTTGTGTTCCTCCTCTAGATTTTTCATATGACGTATGACCTGGCGAGTGCAGTGGTAAGAATCTTTAATCTGATTGGCATGATGTTGTTGCTGTGTCACTGGGACGGATGCCTGCAGTTCCTGGTGCCCCTCCTGCAAGACTTCCCTCCTGATTGCTGGGTGTCCTTAAACGGTATGGTTGTAAGTATTCAAAACTTTTCATTACTCTTTCCAAACTATTTTGCAATTTTATTTTGAAGCAAACACTGGATCAGGTCAAAATGACATTTGATCAGTGGATAAGATGATTTAGTGAAAATGTTCTCTAAATGTTTAACTGTTCTTCATTAAGAAACTTGGTAATGACAGTAAATACATGTTGCATTCACATGGTGTCAGAATTACCGTAATTACGAGATGACAACTTCTGAATCGTTCACATGACGGGACTCAGAAATTGCTCGTTTCTGTGGCAACTCTCACGGATCCAAGGGTGGCTTTGTTGGTTATGACAGCAAAATACTTAATCACTACATACACTCTCAGGAAAAAAGGTACAAAAGCTGTCACTTGGGCGGTACCCTTTCAAAAGGTACACCTTTGTACCTGAAGAGGGCATATTATTAGCTCAAAGGTACATACTGGTACCAAAAGTGTACAAAGTGTAAATTCACCTCCTGTGAAATACAGAAGAACAAAGAAAGCACCTGGTAACACATTGTAAAATACAGAGTACAGAAGTACCGAACTAGTCTCTGTTGTCAATCTGCTGATTCTCTGATGCATACAAAACTAAAAAGCACTAATCAATAAATCGTGGCACTTAGTAACAAATTAACTAGATATTTCAGAACAAAAATGTATACACCAGTGTAGGTTTTTTATTTTATTTTAAGAAATACCTCTATTCAGCAAGAATGCATTAATCAAAAGTGACAGTAAAGAGATTTATAATACAAAAGATTTCGGTTTTTAAATAAATCCTGTTCTTTAGAACTTTCTATTCATCAAAGAAACCTCCAACAGTGTATCATGGTTTCCACAAAATTATTAAGCAGCACAACTATTTTCAACATTGATAATAATAATAATAATAATAATAAGAAGAAGAAGAAGAAATATTTTTGAGCAGCAAATCAGTGTATTAGAATAATTTCTAAATTATCATGAAGACTCAAGTAATGATGCTAAAAAATGCAGCTTTGCTATCACAGGAATAAATTATATTTTAATAATAATGTGTAACAATATTTCACAATATAAAATGTTTACTGTATTTTTTATCAAATAAATGCAGCCTTGGTGAGAATGAGACTTTCCACAGACTTCTTTCAAAAATTAAAAATCATTAAAAACCTTAAAAAATCTTATTGATCTCAAGTGCTTAGTTAATTTGGACAAACAAACATTCTGAACACAAAGTTTACACAAACTAGGGTGGATTGCTCTACATGTTGGTCAGACTCTCTTCCTGTCTAAAGGCTCCGATTTAATTCAAGCGTTATTGAAGAACAAACTGGTGTGATGTCATTTCGAACAAAATCAGGCCAAAAACGAAGTTTGTTTTGTGTTTGTTTTGGAAGTTCGAAACAGCTTGACAAAGCTGGTAAACGCCTGCGAACTACCATTGGTCCTTGGCGATGATGTAATAGGTAGGTGTGCTCTGAGGCTCCGCCTTTTTTGACGTGGAAATCTTCTTCGGTTCATTTCCTCTGTTCAGTCCCTTGAGGTTGGACGTACGCAGGCAAAAACATAAACACCGGATATAGCAGAAAATTAAGATGCAATTCTAATTTAAAGAGACATTTTTTCATGTTTAATACTGTAAAGCTGCTTGCTTTTAAACAATCTACTGAATAAAATTTAAAAAAGTGCCAAATTGCAGATCTCGTGTAAACATATTGCTATGATCAGATGCTTTCTTACAGTTTTCTCATTGCTGTCATTTTTGTTGTGTGTTTTTGTTATTGAAAGGAAAGCATGTAGCATTAACATATATTATATATATATATATATATAGTTAGTTACATTATAATTAAAATCAAACTATATAATTTTAGATTAGACAGACACATTCTTGTAATGTTTTATAAAAGTCTCCTCCAGAGTGTTCTGTCCTTTGGCCTTATCTGCATGTTTGGCAACATGCATGTTAAGGACCAAAAGAGACTGCAGCGCATGATTAAGATGGCCGGTAAGATCATTGGACTTGACCAAGTGTCGGCAGCTCAGCTGTACAATGAGCTTATCTTAAAAAAGACTGACCAAATCCTCAATGACCCCACTCATCCTCTCCATCATAAATTTATGAGAAGTAATAGGTCAACTGGTAGAATTTTACAACAGAGAATTAGAACAGAAAGGTACAATAAATCATTTGTGCCTACAGCGATCAGATTGTATAATGATCAAGCACATCTCAAGCTATCACATTTTTAGCTACCTGATAATATTAGTCATTTTTAACGTTAGATGTTGGATTATCACTGTTAATTTCTGTCATTGTTTTAAAATTGTTTATTGATTGTTTATTAATTGTCATTGTTTTTCATATCTTTATATCTATGTTTACTGGTTTGACTGTGGTGTCTGTTTTAGAGAATATGTTGTGACAAGGGCACGTAATGAATGATCACATGAATTTCCCCTTGTGGGATAATAAAGTTCACCTTGACCTTGACCTTAAATTTACCGCTGCTCACGTAACAAAAACAAAAACGAAAATGAACTTCACCGTGAGTATATCAAGGTTTTAAGTGGGCAATTCTTGGTCAGAATAAGCTGCAATGACAAAACCTTAACCTTCAAACGCCAATCATTATTACATATTTGGGTCTTTAGCCACCCGGATCTATATCTAACACGGATAGATCTCTACCTGTCGCGATAATATAAAACTCTCCTGATATTAGAGTAACAATTACAGAAGAATAAAATAAAGCATATTTTGTTACCTTTTGGAGCTTGGAAGGGTTCCGTTTGAGCAGATGTTTTATATCATCATCAATGTCCTCGTCAGAGCTCATTTCCCAGTACATTCAGCATCTGCCTCATATTCACCACCTCAAACATTCAAACATATCATTTTCAACAGCTTCAAAATCAATATGACTTAAAGCTTCTTCACCAGATCCACCATCAAATGACAGTGACAGTTCAGTACTTGCTCTGCAGTAAATCGCTGAACCATTTCAAGTTTTGCTGATGATACTTCCTATTCTTTTGTTTTCTTGTTATATTTATAATTAATTGATTGAGGAATACTAAGAAGGTTGATGTCTAACTTTAAAAAATGTATAAGGAGGGTAGTGAATGACCCGAGGTATGCGTTTAAGGGTTAAGATGTTGAATGTCAAAGACTACTTGCCTAGCTAGCCGTTACTGTTAAAGCCGCTAACATTTTGGTGCTTTTACATCGACACAACAGTCAAATGTGAAAATTGAGTTTTCAGTGAATCTAGAGTTAAACTTCAATTTGTTAGACAAAGTCATGAAACAACTTACACAACATGATTACACCAGTTTTTAATGAAACAACCCTAAGCATATGAATATTTGGACATGCACGTCCCATTACGGTTAAAATCCGAGAGGCACTGGGCAGAACATTTTATACTTGACCTTTATCAAACGAGAGCTGTTCAGCTAATCAGGACAGATGGCTCGCTGTAGTTTTTCACCACACATCATGTTGGTGCTAAATGGATGTTAAAATGCCAAGCCTATTTTTTTCTTCTCCCAGCTTTACGAATGAGTTCAACTCACATTTCAGGTCAAATTGTAGTGCTGGTAAAAGTATTAGGCTTTTTTAGGAAGTCAGATTACTCTGATTCGCACTAACAAAGATTATGCATTCACTTTGAAAGTGTGCATAGAAATCAGCAGACGGCATGTGCAAATATCTTTGCATATTCTTCTGAGCCTGTTAGCTTGGCATCACATTAGATAACAGTCTTGGGTGGTGGTGGTGGTGGTGGTGGGGTGATACGGCTGTTCGTGGTTATGCAACCATATCCCCCCTCAAGTGCTACAGGGCTCAATCTAACTTTGAGGGGCTTTGTGTGATACTGTGGGCCCCTCGGCTCTGGAGGGCCTTACCGGGAATCATTGATATTTGTGTTTTGAAATGTTGCAAAACCTCTGGCTATATTGAACGTGACATTTCTGACAAATTAAAGACACTGCGATGAGCCTCAGTCTGCTTTATCTTAGAAACATTTTACGGCAAACGCACTACTTGCCTCCTCAGCCCAAATTGATAGATGAGACTAGTTAG
The DNA here is from genome assembly GCA_039654625.1 of Rhinogobio ventralis. NCBI lineage: Eukaryota > Metazoa > Chordata > Actinopteri > Cypriniformes > Gobionidae > Rhinogobio > Rhinogobio ventralis. Next base: position 9,571,572 of record CM077208.1, on the reverse strand, counting down.
ATAAATAGATAGATAGATAGATACGACAACACCCAAGAAAACAAGTCCTTTGTTATAGCTGCTATGCTTACAGGAAGTGACATAACTGTGCTTTAAATATGTACTTTTTTTTTTATTCTAAGCAAATTTCTCAAGTCTTTGCTTTCTGAGCTAAAGAAGAGGTTGTGGCGTTTGTACTGCAGTTGGAGGCTGAAATTGTCCCTTGTGGCTCTGATTTTAAAAAACTAGCCTCAGGTTCCTGTTTTTTTTTTTTTATAAGAGAATAAGAACATACTGCAGTACACATACACACACACACACACACACACACAGTGTTTTTGTTTTATGGGGACTTTCCACAGACATAATGATTTTTATACAAACTATATTCTATCCCCTAATCCAAACCCTTCCCCTAAACCTACCCATCACAGAAAACTTTCTGTTTTTACATGTTCACAAAACAACATTTAATCTGATTTATAAGCTGTTTTTCTCATGGGGACCAAAAATGTACCCACACAGGCAAGGATGTCGGATATTGCCATCTTTGTGAGGACATTTTGTCCTAACGTAGGGTTTACCTGGAACACGCACACACTCTCTATTTCAAAACCTAGTGAGCTGCCTATCTAGACAGCATTTTAAGAAACCATATGAAGGCTGTTCCAAAAAGTAGATAAGTAACCTTCTTTTAGACAGATTTGGCATGCATTCTTCAGTTAAGCCATATTTAGAATGCTTGCACTGAACTCACCTTCTAAGTCTAGAAGTCATAAATGTGCATGCAAGTGAAAAAAGTTAATGTGATGGGCGTTTATTTTTCGCTTCAGCAAAAACCGGTAGAAGTTTTATCACTAATGCAACAAAATGAAAAGCAAATGATGCGCATATAACTGATGCTTATCTCTGTGTTTTATCCTTCCTGGTTAGCCACAGAAGATAGTGGGCAATGTAATTTTGTCACACAAAACTGACTTCATAAACCAACTAAATGACTAGTATTTTATGGCAAGCTTTACAGCTGTTCTTCATCAACTAACAAAACACAGAAGGACCTATACATCAGAATGACATACAGAATCATTCAAAAATGTGGGGTTGGCATAAGTCACTTATGCTCACCAAGGCATGGATTCAATTGATAATTACAGTAAAAACAGTGGTATTGTGAAATACTATAACAATTTAAAATACATGCGTTCTATTTGAATATATTTTAAAATGTAATTTATTACTATGATGGTTTCAGCAGCCATTATTAGTGTTGCATTATTAATGTTGAAAATAGTTGTGCTGCTTAATATTTTTGAGGAAACCACAGATTTTTTTCAGGAGTCTTTGATGAATAGAAAATTCAAAAGAACAGCATTTATTTGAAATATTTTTTTGCAAGTCTTTACTATTTGAAGTCTTTGTTCTATTTAATGAATTCTTGCTGAATAAAATAATCAATATTAAAATGTTCCAATTTCTGTGCCACTAGTGTCACAATGGAAAATAATGACAGTGAAACCTGTTTTCAAAATGTTCTGTGCTCATCTTGTAAATACTCTTTCCGACATAACTTAAGCCATAAATTGTCTCTTCTCCAAGGCCATTGTGGCTTCAACACATGCACATCCACCACGACTATTGAAAGCAGATTGCTTAATATTGTAAAACAGTCAATTGTACTAAGATTCATTCTCTTAAAATGAGCTTTTGTTATTGAGTCATCAATTCTGCAGGTGTTTTGAAGCGACATTTCCTCAGCGAGGGGTTTCTAAACTGATAGATATGCACCACCTCCTCCTTTCTGTAAATTGTATCAAGACTGCATCATTATTTTCCATCTGTCTCAGTCCCCTGGGCTTTGTTCATATAAACGCCATAACCAGAAATTCATAACGGAAACAAACAGAAAATCAAAAGGCAAGGGAAACGTTTTGTTTTACTTTTCTGTACCATAAGACTCATAAATTTTTATGTACCTTCTTAGTCTAGGTGTATTATCTTCTCTCTTTTTCTCTCTCTTGTGACTTTGTGCGACTTTGAATCAATGACCTCCTTGCTTACCTCTGCAGCACTTTCTCCTCCCCAAAAAAATCAATGCAGATGAAAAATGAGCAAAGATTCCCAGTGCTGTCTTTTCCCAGTGCACGGATGGGGGTCCCAGAGGGAGGCGGTGGCCCTGCTGCTCCGTAATTCAGGGTTTAGACGGGCGAAGAGAAGAAGAGGATATAATGCCCTGGCGGGGGAGTGCTAATTGGGACATTGAGTCGGAGCAGACAGGAGGCGACACCGACTGTGTTACCGGCCAGGCTGTCAGGTTAATTTAGCCATCAGAGAGGTTAGCGTTGCAGGACTGTCTGGGGATCTCGACGTGCCTCCCTCAGCAGGATCCAAACTAAGTGACTGTAACTTTAAACCACGGTATAACTCACTTATTTGAAAGAGATAGTACAAGATGGGTCACATTCCAAACTTGTAGCATAATTTCAGGGGTGCCAACTCTCACGCATTTGGTGTGAGACACATGCTTTCAGGCTCTGTCTCACACTCACGCTGCCCAAATAAAAAGCCACCGTGCTGCCCAGACCGTTTGGCGTATGACATCAAGAATCACAAGAGCGATTCGAAAGCTGTGCATTATTAAACCAGTAAAGACCTACAACCTCTTGATTGGACCAGTCTGTACCAATCACATTTTCCCCACAGCGTGCAAGGTCACTGTATACAAGCTGCTGACCCCCACCTGCAAGACGACCACCGAAGATGTTTAGGCGGCATTGTTAAACGTAGTATGTGTGCACACAAAGCAGATTTAACTATTATTGATTTGGGTTGTTAATTTTAACTTTTAATAATAATAACATCTGACAGCAGGGCTCCCTGTTTGTTTACACCATTATTTGAGAGAGCGTTTCTGAAGCTTGGTGTTGACGCAACCGTCATAGTGACAACAGCCAATCACATAACTTCTCCGGTGTTGCATGAACACAATTAGCTAGCGTCTGCGCTAGGGTATTTGCATAGGCGATCTGATTGGCTGACACCTGCATTGGCACTTGAAAGGTTGAAAATTAGCAAATTTAGGCAACAGAACCTACAATTCAGTTTGGCAACGCATGACGTAACCCATTCAAAGAAAATGAGAAGAGTTAACGCAGAAGCGCCGTGTGAATGCACCGTTATGTAAACATTGTAACGTTGTCACTAAACTTAATGAAATGCTGTTTAGTTACCAAATGTATTGAAAATCACAATACACTTATTGTGATGCAAGTTTTTTTTGGGTGGGGGGTGGGGGGGGTTGTTGCCTTTTTTCCATAATTCTCTCGCCAAGCTAAACTCAAAATTTGGCAACCCTGTCATTTTTTCCCAAACATCCACTTATAATCTTAAAGTTTCCTGCACTAAAAACATAACTGCCCAAATTATAAGTTTCCAATCAGTAAAAAAAAAGGTTTAAATCTTTAGTTATACATTTAAAATGTAATTTATTTCTGTGATGCGATCATTTATCCAGTCTTCAGTCACATGATCCTTCAGAGATCATTCTAATATGCTGATTTTTTTCAGGATGAATAGAAAGTTCACAAGAACAGCATTTATTTGAAATAGAATAGAACAACTGCACTTTTTTTTTTTTATCAATTTAGTGCATCCTTGCTGAATAAAAGCATTAATTTCTTTAAGAAAAATCTTAATGACCCCAAACTTTTGGAAGCTTATAATAAAAATCATATTTTTTTCAATTAAAATTTGGATAGAGATTGAGATTTAGAGATTAGTTTTCAGGACATATAGTTACTGTGGATGTCTGTAATGTTTATTGTCACTTATTGCTGGATAAATGAATGTCATGAATTAGAACAATATTAGATTAAGTAGAAAATCCTTTAGTTGAATATTTAGTTGAGTATTAAATCATGTATTAGGCAAGCTTGTAACCTACTTTTCATTACAAAAAAAGCACTTTAGTGGCCTCAAAACAGGCAAGCGTGGTCCCTCTGAGAAGTTGTGAAGTGCATCTTTCCATCGGTCACTGTCCACTCAATACTCTTGGAGTGTCTGATGTACAATGATAGTAACAGGACCTACAGGTGTGACATGGACAACAGAGAGAGAAGATTCACAGGCTTTTACCACCCGGTCAATTCACACGGGATTACTTTTACCAGTGGTTATTTCTTCAAAACATTTTATTGGCGGTAAAAGACACTAGAAAGGTTTACCAGCACAAGAATGTGCAGACCATTAAAAAGTCTGGAAAAATGACTGATGTAGCCAATTGAAATTGGTCAAATCAATTAAAATCTCAGGGAATTTGATCTCATTTTCAGAGGATTTTAATGAATGCTTAAGCATACATAGAAATTCTCCTAACAGTTTCCCATTTACAAAAAGTGAAATAAATACATTAATTAAATTAGAATTACTTTTTATATTTATTTGAACATATTTGAAATTGTATAATTAAAAAATATAAATTATGAAAAAATAGCAATCTGTTTTTGCTACTGTACCTTTAAATCATCTGTATGTTTCTGACCTCCATGTTTTGAACATTAGAGTAAGTCTAAATAGTACAATCATTTTGTTAAAATGAGCAAATTTCTTTCCAAAATTTGCATAAGTTATGGATGCTCATAATGAGTACATTCGAAGCTAATTCATTCAGAGTAACACTGTATATTTCCTCCCATAGATTATAATTAATGGTTATATAATAAAAATGATAATATGAGTTTATTTACTTGAGCTTTCAGTATGTACTTACAAAGGATGTGAAAGAGGGATTATAAACCGGCGGCAGCGGCCAAACCAGCAGAGGTTTTGTAGGAAATGCTGTCCATAAATGACGTTTCTAACAGGAGCGCTCTGCGGAAACACTGCAAAGAGGAAACATCAATAACTATAATTGTTTTCCCACATAATAAATAATAGATGAGTTTTTAATTGAATGATGTGTTGCAGGCAAAGTTCCTATGTACATGTGACTTGATCATGAATTTTGCATTACTGTCCTCACTACTGCAGCCAAACATTAATGAGATGCTTCATTTGATCTTCTGTACATAAAATAATCCACATCATCCCCATGGATGCCTATAATAAATAATTTGAATACAACTCAGGCAGCCCCAGGGGGAAAAAAGTTTCCTATATCTCTGGGATGGCCCAGTACACGCTGTTTTGGTTCATGCTTGAATAGCTGGATAGTAAGCGGGCTTGTGTGGCTGTGTGTGTGTGTGTGTGTGTGTGTGTGTGTGAGAGAGAGAGAGAGAGAGAGAGAGAGAGAGAGAGAGAGATAAAAAACATTTCCTACACACCTTTAGACAACACTCACTTTATGTAAAGACAAAAGATTGGTGTAGTAGTGACACTAAAAGCCCGCTGGCCTCTCCAAGCGCATTTTAATCAGGCTTGTTTTGTATTTTTAATCTTCCTTCTTTTATTGGCTGTGGTCATATTTCTCTCGTTTAAACCATTACTCCAAATGCCAGTCTAAACTGTAAGGGCATTCTGTGTTACCGTTGCACAAAATCGGGACTATTGCCACTGCTATAAATAACCACAGATGCAAAACAACACACACACCCCAGAGGACTTTCTGTGTGTCTGTGGATTGGGTGGTTTGTTTTGGTGTGAAAGGTGACATAACATAGGTTGGGTGTGAGCGATCAATCTAAGAGCTGGTATATGGGCAGGTTTATTTGTTTGAGTAACAGGCAACTGGCGCTTCACTGTAATCATCAGACATAATAACACCCTGTAAAAAGCCCCCACAGACTGGTATAGAGTGCACCGGTCCAGTTCAGGAAGCAAGTATCCCATTTACTTTCCCCATAGAGTAATTGATTTTTGGCAATAATATATAAACATTTCAAGACAGACCTACCACAGCTCACAAAGAAGTCACTTTTAAACCAAGCAGCTTTCTCTTTTGGTCAAAGCGACAAATCCATGTGACCAGCTTGAACTATCTCCAAAACTGCAGCTCTTGTGAGGTGTTCCCAGTCTGCAGTGGTCAGTATCTATCAAAAGTGGTCCAAGGAAGGAACAGTGGTGAACCGGCGACAGGGTCATGGGCAGCCAAGGCTCATTGATGCATGTGGGGAGCAAAGGCTGGCCCGTGTGGTCCGATCAAACAGACGAGCTACTGTAGCTCAAATTGCTCAAGAAGTTAATGCTGGTTCTGATAGAAAGGTGTCAGAACACACAGTGCACTGCAGTTTGTTGCGTATGGGGCTGCATAGCCGCAGACCAGTCAGGGTGCCCATGCTGACCCCTGTCCACCAGCGAAAGTGCCAACAATGGGCAAGTGAGCATCAGAACTGGACCACGGACAACGTTGGAACTGGATAGTGCTTTCTTTTACATCACGTGGATGGCCGGGTACATGTGCGTCGCTTACCTGGGGAACACATAGCACCAGTATGCACTATGGGAAGAAGGCAGAAGGCGGAGGCAGTGTGATGCTTTGGGAAATGTTCTGCTGGGAAACCTTGGGTCCTGCCATCCATGTTGATGTTACTTTGACACGAACCACCTACCTAAGCATTGCAGACCATGTACACCCTTTCATGGAAATGGTATTCCCTGGTGGCTATGGCCTCTTTCAGCAGGATAATGTGCCCTGCCACAAAGCAAAAATGGTTCAGGAATGGTTTAAGGAGCACAACAACAAGTTTGAGGTGTTAACTGCAAATTGTCTCCAAATTCCCCAGATCTCAATCCAATCGAGCATCTGTGGGATGTGCTGAACAAACAAGTCAGATCCATGGAGGCCACACCTCGCAACTTACAGGACTTAAAGGATCTGCTGCTAACATCTTGGTGCCAGATACCACAGCACACCTTCAGGGGTCTACTCTAGTGGAGTCCATGCCTCGACGGGTCAGGGCTGTTTTGGCAGCAAAAGGGGGACCAACACATTATTAGGAAGGTCATAATGTTATGCCTGATTGGTGTAAGAACATAGTGTAAGTGTAATTCAATGCTGCAACAAAGACTACATGATGCCTTTAAAAGCAACAGGCAAACAAATGATGAACATTCACTTAAGTACCAGCTTGTTTAGTGACAGTATGTGAGCACACAGCCAGACCCACCTGAGCAGCAGATAAAGGCTAAGATGCTTTGTTTACCTTGCTGTGCAGGCACAAGTAGTGAAAACACGGAACAGAGTTTAATTTATTAGGGTATTCCTCAGGTGGAATGGATTTGACTGACGGCGCTCTGAAAAGTGAACAGTCATACGCGCTGAATTAGAGACGGTAAAAGTGAGTGAGCCCAATATCATTGATCTTAAAAAGTGGTCACATACAATGGTTCTGACACCCATGACTAACTATTAACTACAACTTTTACCTCAATAAACTTCTAATTACTGCTTATTAATACTTAGTAAGGTAGTTGTTAAGTTCAGGTATTGGGTAGGATGAAGGGATGTATATATGGTCATGCAGAATAAGGCATTAATATGTGTTTTATAAGTACTAATAAACAGCCAATATCCTAGTAATATGCATGCTTATAAGCAACTAGATAATAGTGAGAATTGGACCCTAAACTAAAGTGTTATCCTAATATTTCCTTTGCAATACTTCAGCAATTAGTAGTTCATTCCCTCATAAAATAATTTAAGCACATAAATCGCATACCTTTTGTCTTTTCCCTTGATGTTTTTTTTATTTTATTTTTTTATCCATGTCAATTAATTGCTTGATTCACCTTGGAGCCTATAGAGAAAATAAATGGAAAAAAGGTTACTGGAACAAAGACGAACAGTCACTAATGCTTTCAGCCACACAGAAACACAAACAGATTCAGAAAAACATTCACATACACACTATAACCGCTACCCATTTTTGGCTTAAGTTATCTCTCTCTCTCTCTCTCTCTCTCTCTCTCACACACACACACACACACTCTCTCACACACACACACACACACACATATATATTCTGTTCTATATGCACAAGCACACAGAAGAAACTCATCTGACCCATCTAAAGAGAACAAGACTCTATAATATGCATTAAATCTAGTAATGTCATGCAGTCCACAACTTCCTTAAGCCCTCTTATCTTCTGCATATGGCTCTTGATTTTCTATAATGCTGAATCAAGAAGAATATCATTACTTTACTCTCTAAATGACCCGTTTTCTGGAAATGCTTTGAAAATTGTGGCTAGTTAAAACGATAAGGCGGAGAGAAGCAGAATTATGGATGCATGTGGCCTTTTTGTAAGTGTGTGCGTTTTTGGAAAAGACTGAGCCTCATTTGAATTTTTATTGCACAGTAGCTCATCAGAGGAGAAAAGCCCAGTAGAACAAAGGTGATTTCCAGCTTATTTATAATAAGCAGCGCTACTACCTGACTCATTATCTTCCTGCTTAAACTTCTCACACACAATGCATGGCATAACGTACACTGTAAGCTCCAACAGTATCCTCTCGTATTCTCGTCACATTTTTGTCCTAAATGCATGTAAAAGGCCCCACGTCCATTTGGAACAGAGGTTACTTTGCTAATGGACTTGGATAGAGGCCGCTGTTTTTCCACTTACCTTTTTTGTAGTACTAGTGGAGATAAAAGCAATGTTCCTATGTTAGGAATAGCATACTACCAACTATTTCTACAGTATGTATACTGTGCACATTTATGCAAATGTTGTGCAAATCAATATTTTAAAATTGAGCACACTGCATAAAATACCATATCCCACAATGCAATGCAGTGATATCAGCTGTTGTATAATGTATGCGCTGCGTTCGAATATGCTCCAGACTATATAGTAGGCAAAAAACAGTAGGCCAACAGAGAAGTATGTTCGAATTTTTAGTATTCATAAAACAGGAGGCGAAAAGTACCCAGATGACCTACTACTTCCAGCGAGATTCTGAAGTGCACATTCGATGGCCGCTTTACTATCCCATGAGGCCACAGGAAAGGATTTATGAATGGAGGTGAAGTAACATGATAATGACAACATGGCAAATGTAGTACGTCTGAATTTCATTCATACTACATACAGTAGAACATACTTTTTAATGGTCTCAAAGTATGTTTCAAACCAAATGTAGTACCTACTATACATTTTGGACACAACATTCCTTTTTGACTGCCTCAAGAGGTTTTTACTAGTGCTGTAAAAAAAAACTAATTAAATCACACATATTTATGTAATTAATCGCACCAATAACATTAACGTTTTTAATATATTTTTAATAAATTGTAATAATTTCACAAAATATTTTAATCTCCAAATTAATGTAGAAACAACAAAGAGAGTAGCCTATATTTTAAATATTTGTTTATTGGCATCTTTTTATGAAAGAAGGCCAGTATCATCCTTCAATATATCTGGGTTCAATTATTTCTATTGGCCTAGTCAGACTGGTTCAGATTTTTATTTGCCCTATCAAAATGCACAAAAAGTTATTGTTTTCGTTGTTTTTGACCCATGTAACCTTGTAGACAGTGCTTTAAGATTTTCAGGTAGGTCTAACAGGTAGGATATATACAGAAATTGAATAAAGTTATCAAACACTTCACGGTCTTGACTGCATAAATTATAAATGAAATATAGATGAATCCTTATTAAAGCTACAAAAGTTATTCAGTCATGAGCAGTGAATGATTTTCTCTTTTTCTTTTTCAGCAGTTTTATTAGGCTGCTGTCACTTTAAAACTTGCCGCACATGACGCGGATCTGACACGCTACCCATTTTCTCACAACTCTTTACGTTCATTTAAGGCGAGAAAAGGCAGGTGAAAACAGTTTTTTCATGCAGTGGTCAATTTTGAGATTTTAGGCCAGTTTGCTCCCTTAACATGCAAGCTTTCATGTCAAAATAAAAAATGTGTCAACATTACACATTAAAGTGGTTATTTCATTATATTTTGTCAACTTGCACCTTTAGATTTCTACCTGAAATCACCAAAAGTTAGCGTTCTAACGCAAGCTCCCGTGCCGTCTCCATTCACAGAAACATGTCATGCCTTTTTACTCCAAAAAACATGGCGAAAATGTATTTTTTTAAGGCTATTGTCAGTATCCTCTAATTTACTAAAGCATAAAATAAGATATCCAGAATCCCCTTTGTAAAAGTTCTCTCATCTAATATGTCAACAAATAGAACCAAGCATTTTAAACCTGGTCCTTTCCAATTTCAGATTTTGTTCAGAAATGTATGCAAATGAGTGTATATTTAAGTATATAAGACCTAATTTGCATATTAAAACATTAATTTACACAAAACTTGTAATACATTTTTTTCTTATGTTTATGCCAGTAATAAACTGGAGAAGTTTCACAGTGATATCTTCTCATTTAAAAAAAAAAATTCCCTATTCACATGTAGTGTCTCACCTTAAGACTCCATTTAACTCATTCAAGACTGTGCTTATGAGGATACTCGATAGCATTTTGCTATAATTTTGTTTGTGTTTTTCTCTGTTCATGCGCTGTCTGAAGCAGCTTTCTGTGTCACACAGGAGATTCACAGATGCACACCAGTACTGCGCTGCATTCTCACTTGTGTCTTGTTGCGCTTGAATGGTTTAAAAGCATTTGCATGAATAAGAGCGCGTCATATAATGCAACGCTAGCCAACGGATGATGGGGGAAAAAATGGATGCGGTGTTAATTGTGTTAAATATTTGTAATGCGTTAAACTAAAAAAATGAATTGCATGTGTTAATGCATTAATTTTAACAGCCCTAGTTTTTACACAAAATTGGAAATGCAAAATACCTGCTATTATTTCCAATGTTTGCTTAACGAAACATACATATTAGTCATGTGACAACACTACTGTTCATCCATTATCGTTGCATATTACTTTGTTTCCATTAGTATTTAAAAAACAATATGCATACTGTGAGCAATATGCTAGTATTCCATTCTGAACAAAGACTGCAATTCCCAAGGCAATTTTAATGAGACTATCATAACAAGGAGTCATTTTGCGAGAGATTAGGAGAGTAGATAACATTGCAGAAAGCCAAATTAGAAGGAGTAGATCATCACTAATCCTCTCCGGTTTATGAAAAGTAAATAGTCCTGAATAAAAGGAAAAACTTTAGCTTTGTCTTTCTGGCACATAGACAGAATTTGAGGAGCCAGATGTTTGGAAACATCTTTATTCTTTGTCTTAATCATGATTACGAGAGTTTATCAACTCCCTGACTGGATTACAGCAATAGAAAATGTGATTTGATTTGAAAACAATAGAATTATTTTAGGTTGGACTTTCTGGATATGATATATTATTGATTATGTTAAGCTCCATCAATAGTATCTGCAAATGTATGAGCAATTGATCAACTTGTAAAAACCAGCAAAAAACATTTACATTTTACTGTAAGTACATGATTGTCAACTGAGAAATGTCAAAATTATTTTCTGTGGTAATCGACCGCCTGACAACTTGTATTTAATATACAATAGTCCTTTAACTTTGATTTCGATCAGCTTTGTTGTGTCTCCTGAGATGTGCCAAATCAATAGTTCACACTTTTATTTAATAAAGTCTCCTTGTTTTAACAATTAATTACCAGATGTAAGAGATAATACAGGGATCTGTTTGGGAGCCTGGAAAAGATTGCTTTCAATTCTCAAGGGGTCTGTTGAGACGATTGCTTGGCCTTTCGTTTTATCTCACATGTCACTTTAGATAGCTCAGCTGACATCCATCAGAAGAAACACTGAGGGAAGTGAAGAGAAAAGGTGAGAGAAGAAGAAAAACAGATAGGTTGGAGATAGACAGATAGAGGCAGAAGCAAAAACCAGAAGATAAAAAGAGAGCGAGAGCTGCTAGCAACGAGCCCAGAAAACAATTCATTGTTGAATTGAAATGAGAGATTGTGGTCTTGTACAAAACAAAACTTCCTTCCCCTTTTTTAAAAGAAAATAATTAAGTACATACACTCTAAAAAATGCTGGGTTGTTTCAACCCATGTTTGGGTCAAATATGGACAAATCCAACTCTTGGTTTAAATGTTTTAATTAAATTTTTAAACCCAACAGTTGGGTTTGTCCATATTTGACCCAAACATAGATTGAAACAACCCAGCATTTTTTACATAGTCAGATAAAATAAAGCTAAAAATTAGTTTTAATTATAAACTCAGACGTGCAGTGCTACACTCTGACTAGAGATATTTAGCTAATTTATTTTCAGCAAAGTACCACACTTTACTATAATAAAATGCAATATTATAAAATATATATAATGCAGTATTATATTTTTAAATTTTTTTTTATTTAAATCATTATCATTACGTTTTCCCCGCAGATTTCTAGCACTCCTAATACCATAAACTTTATTCAATGACTTTTCAATATGCAAATTAAATTGCAAAAAAGAAAAGGAAATGGGGAACACTTTATAATAAGGTCCCATTTGTTGACATTAGTTAACTGCATTAGTTAATATTAACCAACAATGAACAATACTTCTAAAGCATTTATTCATCTTTGTTAATGTTAATCATCAAGAGTTGTATCTGTTAATATTATTTAATGCAACAAATGCACTCGACGCGCCACACGCTGGTGATGCCTGGTGGTTAAAACAGTGTAAATGCAATGAAACAAAACAAAACGTGCATAAAAACACCAAACCGATTGCAAACATTTTATTGAAAATGTAATCTATTACATGCAATTAACAGATCATCCAGTACCATTAAATATGAAGTGTCTGTACAATATGAGTTACTTTAGAAAATTGTAGAGCTTGTTTTGTGGAGAGCTTGGTTAATCAGGCCAATAAGACATTATTATATAAATGTGTCTTTGAAAATGTCTACAAATGTATAAAACAGTGGCTGCATCCGAAATTATATACTCCCCCACTATATTGTAGGCAAAAAACAGTATATGACAAAAGAAGTATGTCCAAATTAGGTTGTCAAAGGGGCTTAAAAAAATTCTGCTCAATTTCCAGAAACTTTCCAAAAGTTTCCGGAAATGTTCCCAAAAAATCCTGGAAAGTTTCCAAAATTTCAAACTTTGCAACCCTAGAGAAAATTCACAGTACTCATAAAAGAGTAGGCAAAAAGTACCCAGATGACCTACTTTTTCCAACAAGATTCTTAAGTGTGCATAAGATGGATACTTTACTATCCCGTGAGGCCATGTGAGAAGATTTAAGAATGGCATTGAAGCGACGTAACTGACGCCGTAGGTCACATGATAATGACAACATGGAGGATGTAGTACGTCCAGATTACATTCATACTACACACATTCATACTATATAGAGCATACTTTTTTAGTGGTCGTAGAGTAATTACTTATTCAAAATAAGAACCTACTCAAGAGAGTTTGTGATTTCAGACACACACACTGGTTTGTGGGTTTACATATATCAGCGCCTCCTAGAGGTGATACATTGAAATTTTGAAACGTTCCGAAACATTATGACGCCTTGTTTCTTCAAATTGTTTCACAGTTTGATACACGCTCCATGTTTTGAAAACGCCCATCACTAATTCTGTCGCTGGTCTACAATTTTACTTGGAACATTTGGAAAATTAAGAAAATGACCATGCATGTTCAGATGCAAACGTCTTTTCAGGTGGAGGTGCTTTATATGAGCCTCTTATTACCCTTTTCTGACACACTCGGCCTTGTAACGTAGCGTGTGATTAGCTGGAATGGCTGAATTGGATTGAATTTCAATTACTGCATGTCTGGTCACGTCTGAGAGAGTCACAGCTGGGTGAGGGAAGCGGCCCGCTCGTTCAGTATCACAGGAGGGCCACGGCTCTGATATGCTAAAGAAAGAACTTGAGATGTTTGAGACAACAGTTTGACTGCTATTGTTGAACAGGTGAATGGATTTTCCACACAAAGACATGGACAAATATTTGTGAAAGGAGGATGTGTAAATGTGTCAACAGTGCTGGAGCCACTAGCTAAACATAGCAGTGCTAATAACTTAGCTACATTTTTCAGTAGCGTGAATAAATAGTGTAGCTTTTCCATTGACGGGCTATTTTCTTTCGAATAAATGTGTAGCATAACAAAATACCGTACTGTGCATGTAGCTATAGCTGTAGCTAATCAGGAAGAGTTGGTTATATCCCCAAGTAACCACTTAACCATGGTAAAATCAAAGTAATACACTGCCTCTCGTAGCTTATTTCTATTTAATATTTTGTAATTATTTCTAATTAATATAGCTTATTGTAAATAGCTAATGCAGTTAGCTACTTTGTTAGTAAATCACTATAAGCTTCACTATGAGATAATGATAACTGTGTCTGTGTGTGTGTGTGTGTGTGTGTGTATACACACACGTTTTAGTGGTGTATGTTGGATTATTCACGTGTGCGCACATGAGTGTCTCATGTGACTATTATGAGGATTAGCTGAGCAATATGACCTGAGCTATACACACATAAACACCTGGTGTGTAGATCCTTTCGCTCACTGTCTCCCTCTGAGATACTTTACATGGTGCTGTCTGTGACACCTTCTGTAAGACACACACACACACACATACACATACACACTAAAACATACACAAAGATTATCAGCAAATCAACACATTTCCCAAGTGGGCTCTTCTAATCATCAGCAGACCACTTAAGGATCCACAGCTATCAAATACACTGGTATAGAGTGTTAGTTAAAACAGTGTTGGAGTGTGGAGGATGAGAGGTTGTAGGCATTTATGGAGTGAGTCTGATTGGGACAGATCCCTTCTCTTGAGCACCTGGTCATCTGAAACTACAAGGGAAGGTTTTACACACATAATCGAAAAATATTAGACACACATTATTTCCAGGTGTTAGAAAGCTTGACTTACTATTGACAAAAACTGGTAACATTAAATGCTATATATTACCACCTAGCAACACATTAGCAACGCCCTAGCAACAACTCAAAACACCATAGCAAGCACATAGCAACACCCTAGCAATGCTGTAGCAACCAACACCCAGAAAACCCCATCAACCACCTAGCAACCACTCAGAACATCCTAGCAACCATATAATAAGATCCTAGCAAAACTACCCAGAAACCCCTATCAACCACCTAGCAACATATTAGCAACACCCTAGCAACAACTCAGAACACCATAGCAAGCACATAGAAACACCCAAGCAATTATGTTGCAACCACCCAGAAAACCTATCACCGACCTAGCAAATACCTAGCAACCACTCAGAACACCCTTGCAATCACATAGCAACACATTAGCAACACCTTAACAACCACTCAGAACACTCTAGCAAGCACATAGCAACACGCTAGCAATTCTGTAGCAACCATCACCCAGAAAACACTATCACCGACCTAGCAATGACCTAGCAACCACTCAGAACACCCTAGCAATGCTGTAGCAACCACCTAGACCACTATAGCAACCCCATAGAAAACACACCAGAAAACACAGTAACAAACAAGCCCTGGCAACTACTGACTTTTTTCAGAAAATGTAGTATGATGTAAATTGATAACATAGTTTTTGACGCGATTCCAGTGCAAATTGCTATAGGGAATATCTAATATGATGCCTTTTTTCCCCATGCAATCTCAGTGTGAGCAATTATGACATCATTTTTTTCATCAGTCTTCAAAAGAAATGAGCAATCAGCATGGCATTAATAGGTGGCTCAGTACTGGAGCTAATTCACCCATAGAGAGAGAAGGCACATCAGCAGTGTTTCTAAAGTTTCCTGACACACGCAGGCAAACACACTCAGCATAACTAGCGTGTGTGATACGTCCCGGCTTGTGTTTGAGAGCCCTGTGGGTTGGCAGGCAGCGGTGCCCAGGTTTAAGAGCGGTTCAACAAGCTTTTGTCGGCTTCCTCAGCACTTTTTCCTCTTCAAAAAGAGCAGGAAGAGATTTGAGCAGTCAGCAATTCCATTTCAGACTCCATCTATGAACACAGATCTGTCACATCCCTCTAGTGAGTTTCCACATAAGCACAAGGAGCTGAGGCCATCGGGAAATAATATGTGTATTGTTTTAGTCAGTGTTCTCAGCGAAACGCACCAACTAATGTCTGTGAGTAATGCTGACGTCGAGGAGTGACAGAGCAAACTGAAAATACCTTCTGGACATAAAATAAGTCAGAGAAGCAAATTTATCAGACGTAAACAGAGCATTGTTAAATTTGGTATGACCTCCCAAAAATATCCAATGCTGATTCAACATGGATTTTACAACAACAAAAAATGGAATAAGAAATAAAAAGGAATTAAAGCACATTATATTTCAGATCTTAAAATTTTGTTGGTTACACTATTTTGTTGGTCCCCTTTAGACATTCAATTGACTATAATTGCACCTACATATGGAAGCTTGTTTCTGCCACAGAATAAAACATTTTAAAAGATAATTGCGACTTTGTATCTCACAATTGTGAGTTTACATCTCGCAATTCTGACTTTTTTCTGCTGACGAGTTCTCGCATTTCTGACTTTATAACTTGCAATTCTGACTTTTTTTTCCCTCGCAATTGCAAGTTTACATCTCACAGTTCTGTCTTTATTTCTCAGAATAGTAAGACATAAACTCATAATTCTGAGACGTATAGTCAGAAATGCGAGATATAAACTCGCAATTCAGACTTTTTTTCTAAACTCGCAGTACTGAGAAAAAAAGTCAGAATTGCAAGTTTATATCTCACTATTCTGATGTTATAACTCGCAATTGCAACTTTATATCACGCAATTCTGAGAAAAAAAAGTCCGAATTGTGAGATAAAAAGTCACAATTACCTTTTTTATTTTTTATTCTGTGGCGGAAGCAAGCTTTCTACATGTCAACTAACTCTTAGAGTATTAGTAGAGGAGTAGGAGTTGGGTTAGTAGAATTAGTTGACATGCACTTGCAAATTTACTTATAGTAGAATTTATTTTGGGGAGCATCAAAATGAAGTGTTACCATAATAGAGAAATAACTAATTGTGTACACTAATATTTAAAGATTTTGTACAGTATATTATATTATATTATATTATAAATAAAATAAATTAAAATTAAATTAAAAGACAACAAAAAATCTAGCTTGGGAAGTTTTTACCTTTAGCATCTTGTTTTCATGAGCTGATGTATTGATTCTGAGCAGGGGCAGGCACTCTGCAGTATATCTGCAGTACAGTTTGTCTCTTTCTATTCGCACAGTTCTCCATTAAAATCAGTTGCGCTAATAGCCTGTGAGAGGGCTGAAAGTGTCCTTCCTCTTCTTCTCTCGTCCGGCATGAGGGATCCACAGAGCCGTATATCAACTGACGGCAGCTAATGGAAGTAATCCAAGTTGATTAGCAGACACCAAAGCCATCACTTGTTTTCACACACCACTGCAAATGACAAAAAAGACAGGGGTCTTTTGTCAGAGGTGTGTGTGTGTGTGTGTACATGTGTTATTATTATTATTATTTATTTTAGGCTACTGGGCTACATATAAAAAGGAACAGTAAATACAAAGAGAGAGAGAAAGAGGAAGGAGAGATAGTTTGCCATGCATGAAGGTTCAGTTGGCAGGACACTCTATGGAGACAGAGACACTAATACAGCACAGAGTATTTTGCCTGCAAGCCTGCATGTTAAATTCCCTCCATCTGCTTTTTTATCACTGACTGTCTTTCTATTTGTGTCATCTTCTCATCTCTGTCTCTTTCGCTCTCTTAGAATGACTCCTGGGGAAAGCAGTACTCTTACGCCCTATTTAAGGCCATGAGTCACATGTTGTGCATCGGGTACGGAGCCAGGGCGCCCGTCAGCATGTCAGACCTTTGGATCACCATGCTTAGTATGATTGTGGGCGCTACTTGTTACGCCATGTTTGTGGGCCACGCCACAGCCCTCATCCAGTCTCTGGACTCGTCTCGACGACAGTACCAAGAGAAGGTAAGCGGAACTTCACCGGTTTCATTCACCTAGCTGCTTTGTTTGCAGGTATTCACACGTTATTTTGATATTTACACCACCATGCCTTTATTGGACGTGCATGCGATCTTACAACACCATGATAGCGTAGTAATCTGTGTCATCATCATCATGTATCACATTATGAGCTCTTCAATTATTCAAGAATGACATCAATATTGATCTGACGTCAAAGAAATTCTACCTCTGCTACATGGGTAGAAGGCTGCATGCTTCAGACAACATGTACAGGTTCAGGGCTGGAATCTACAGGTCTAGAATCATTCCTATGTTTAGATAAACAAGGCCAAAATTAGTCATTTTGTATCAAAATAATAATAATAATAATAACAACAACAACAACAATACTATTATGATTATTATTATTATTATTTCTAAACATTTTGAATCATCCCAAATTTGATTATTATTAATTACTAATTCATATTATTTATTAAAACATTATGAATATGATTTATTATGATTATGAAAATTAATTCATTATTTTTATTATTCTTAATAATGTATTATTAATTACTAATTTATATTACAGTATGTGTTATTAGAACAATGATTGATTTATTATGATTATGGTTATTTCATTTAGAAAATTAATATCTTCTTTTTAATTGCTCTGAATAATTTTGAATCATCAAGAAAGTTCAATACTTGATTAAAATTAAGTATTATTATTAAGTAGATGATGTTATCATTATTATTACTATTATTATGAATTATAGTAATAATAATTAATTATAAAATTAAATTATAATTATAAATAAAAAATATTATTAATTAGTCATTTATATTCTTGATTATTCTAAAATATTATGATTAAGTGACATTATTATTAAGTTGAAGAATAAATTATATTAATTATATAAAAAAATATTATTATTATTATTACTACTACTACTACAAATAATGCAACTGACTTAGATCAGTAAAAATAATATTATAAAACATAGTTTTGATTCTGATTGGATAACTTGCATAAAGCTACTGAAAAACGGCGGATATGCACAAACTGTGTCCGCACTTAATTTGGATTTAAGATTCCAGCTGCAAGACGTTACTCAGTTTGTTGCCTAACAAACACCCCTTAAAATGTTTCTTTGTCAGATTCATGTGTAAACAGCATACAGCAATACCGGCACAAACACATCTACCGTGGTGTGTAATTCTCACCTGCACAGGTTTTTGGACTGGTGTGATCGCTGCTTGACACTTTTCTGCTGTTCTCTGACCTCAGCTGTATAGTTCATTACTAAGCTAATTCGAGGATTGTGATACTTAAGTCATCAACTCAGAGATGCCACAGCGTATTGATTCCACTTCCTCTAAACAGCATGCAGCTTCCTCCATGAGATACCATGAGTGGAGGGATTGTCAGATTATCCCTCATTCTAGTGTCCTGTCTTTGAGTGCTTGCTGTACCGTTAGTGGATCATTATATCCCCATGCTTTCAAAGAGGATTTATCCCAAGTGAAAGACAAAAACACTCCCTCTGTGCCAAAGCATGTGCAAGAGAAGCCTGAGCTGCTTTGTCCCATGGGAGGGGTTTTTCTCATCTGGGACCTCAACGAGACAGGTTAACGTCACAACACACACAACATCATGCCAACATGAGCCATCAGCTTCTCCATTTAATACCATTACAGTGGATGAATGGAAAGACAACATGGGAATGGAGAGAATGGGATTGTGCTCCAGGGAGTTGGCACAGACTAAATGAAAACGAATTATGTAGAATAGGCAACACTGTCAGAGAAAGATTGTACTTTTAGGGGTGTAACAGCTTGTCCACATACATACTATTCAAAGGTTTGTTTGTTTTTTGTTTTTTGTGGAAAGAAAGTAATACTTTTATTCAGCAAGAATGCATTAAATTGATCAAAAGTGACAAAGTTCTATTTTAAATGCTATTTCAAAATGCTAAAATATTAAGCAGCAACTGTTTTCAACATTGCTACGGATGAGAAAGGTTTCATGAGCAGCTATCAAAAATGGTCCAAGGAAGGAACAGTGGTGAACCAGCGACAGGGTCATGGGCGGCCCAGACTCATTGATGCACGTGGGAAGCGAAGGCGTGGTGTGGTCCGATCAAACAGACGAGCTACTGTAGCTCAAATTGCTCAAATGCTGGTTCTGATAGAAAGGTGTCAGGATACACAGTGCACTGTTTTTTGTGTATGGGGCTGCATAGCCACAGACCAGTCAGGGTGCCCATGCTAACCCCTGTCCACCGCCGAAAGCAGTCACATTGGGCATGTGAGTATCAGAACTGGACCATGGAGCAATGGAAGAAGGTGGCCTGTTCTGATGAATCACGGTATTCCCTGGTGGCTTTGGCCTCTTTCAGCAGGATAATGTGCCCTGCCACAAAGCAAAAATGGTTCAGGAATGGTTTGAGGAGCATAACAACGAGTTTGAGGTGTTGACTTGGCCTCCAAATTCCCCAGATCTCAATCCAATCGAGCATCTGTGGGATGTGCTGAACAAACAAGTCAGATCCATGGAGGCCCCAACTCACAACTTACAGGACTTAAAGGATCGGCTGCTAACATCTTGGTGCCAGATACCACAGCACACCTTCAGGGGTGAATAAACCTTCACCTTCTCTGAATAAAATTATATGCAGGCACAATGTCAGTTTGTCTACAAAAAGAATTTCATGCATTTGAGCATTTGAATTTCTTTATTATGTGTACTATAAGCTGCCTTAGGAAATATACTTTCTGCTAAATGTCAGAGGCAATGGCGTCAATATACATTCCAACATACAAACTAACTACTATCCAGAGACGATCACACAAAGGCTTCATTTCACTCTAGCTCATTTGCGACCGCTGTTTAAAATATCATCTAGGAGTTTGCTTGCATTTATAAAGTTGCATTTTCTCATTACAGCCAGCCCTTACATCTTTTAGATTGACAAAACCATTTAGCTGAAACCTTTTAGCAGAACAAAGTGTGGGATTTCCAAGCTAATGAGATTCCTTTACTCTGGAAAACAGGGTGCTGCACACATCCATGGGCCATGTGTACCATCAATTTCCCTGTCATGGTCGCAGTGCACGGGCTTATCTGAGTTGCACACGTAGCTGGTGTCACCTTCACTGCGACAATGACACAGTGGTCTGAAACGGACAAAGGGCTTTTATGAATTTACATCTCTGCCTGTCCCAGCACGGACTCTTATCTTCAATTTAAATATGATTTTTTGACCTTGCCGTGGCCGTGTAGCTCTAGACACAAACTAGTAGTGTTACACACTTCGCTTAGAATCGCAATGTGACCGCTGTGGTTTCATCCCACCATAATGCCAATTAAAATCTGACTCCATTGCAAATGGATATTAGATATGGCTCGCCTGCCCAGAGATCTGCAAAATACATTCATATCGAACGGGCTTCTCAGTGGTCACTATATATATATATATATATATATATATATATATATATACAGCAGAGCTCAAATGACAAAGCCAATGTCAAAGCCAATGTCAAAGCCAATGTCACTGGCCTACACTGCCGAGAACTACAGCATCGCTGGTCGCCAGCATACAGTAGGTCTTATTTTGGATACTGGTGTGCTTGTTGTCCCAACCAGGCTGTTTAACTAGCTTAACCAACATTTTTACAGTTTAACAGTGAAAACACAGCACACTAATTAAAGTACAGTACCATCACTAAAAATATATATTTTTTAAATATATATGAAAAAATCTACATACTAATACCATGATTTATCCCTACACCAAAACAGTGCTAACAAGCATAAATCAACCTAGATCTGTTAGGGTTGTCAAAAGTAGTGATATTTCGGTACCAAGTCGATACTTAAATTTTAAAAACTTAAACCAACCAGCTTTTCTGTAGTACTGACAGTACTGGTA
Organism: Rhinogobio ventralis; assembly: GCA_039654625.1. NCBI lineage: Eukaryota > Metazoa > Chordata > Actinopteri > Cypriniformes > Gobionidae > Rhinogobio > Rhinogobio ventralis. The sequence goes on along the minus strand of CM077208.1, from coordinate 9,549,804 downwards.
GTACCAAGCACCTGGTCAATCCGGTAGCCGCTGATAGCTGGCTTCTTTCAAACGCTCCCATGCATCTGTGAAGATCGTCAAAGGTTTCTATTTACAACATATTTTTGCAGCATTGAGCATTGCAGCCAATCACAGACATGTTTGTGAACGCAATGGCCAATCAGAGGCGTTTAAGTAAGTCAGAATCCACAAAAAGATGACGTATTTTTGCAGGCCAACTTGTAAGTTTGCAACCCTTGTTCCCTCGACAAAAACCCAATAAGATTTTTCCATTGGCTTTTGGATTATTGTAGAAAATAAACTCTCTGACCAACAAAAGTTTATGATTCTCACATGTTTTGTTGTGATAATCACAAATGAACACAACGTTTATGAATTCTGAAGCGTGAATACATTCAGCAGAAGTCAAAAGATAAATGTAGTCTATAAACAAACTACGCCACAGTCACATGACTTCAACGTCACCATCACTAAGCTTCCGACAACACTTTCAATCTTTGTTTAAAAGATTCCCTGAAAGTTCGAGTTATAATAGTTTGCAAGAACATGATTATAAACAGTTTTTACACAGTCAGTGAGCTTGCGCTGCGGCTGAACTGAAGTGATATCAGCTTCATTGATTATAAAGGGAGCGCTTATAATTTGAATACAGTTTTGTTTTTCATGCTGCTAAATACAACGTTTCGGGAGTGACAACCAGATAAAATGCAGGATAGAATCTTAAATTGTGAAATTTGACAACGGATGGGTCAAAAAAAAAAGATTTGTCAAAATAGATCTGTGCATTAAGTCTTGCATAGGCCTACCACTTGTTCTGTTACCTGTAATGTGTTTCTATGTTTTCATTATATTACTAATGTTTTATTTGATTTTTAATGCAATGTTTAACTGAACAATATTTGAAGGCTACATGCTAATGTTTTAATGTATTATTTACTTATAATCCACAATAGCATTAAACGTCTCGGTTACGTATGGTAACCCTCGTTCCCTGAAGGAGGGAACGGAGACGTACGTCGGACGTCACCGACGAATTGGGATCACTTCTGGGAGCCCCTATCAACTTCGAGATATAGCGAACGGGCCAATGGCCATTGGCGTGCGAGATTTGCATCTCGCGCTGCGGGTATAAACAGGAGGCGAATGCAGCGCACTATTGTTTTTCACTGAGGAGCCGAACTAGTGACTCGGCCATGCAGTGATGGTACAGCAACTGTGGCGACGGGACGTACGTCTCCGTTCCCTCCTTCAGGGAACGAGGGTTACCATACGTAACCGAGACGTTCCCTTTCAGTCGGTCACGTTCGACGTACGTCGGACGTCACCGACGAATTGGGATCCCTTTGGAAAACGCCACAGTTACTACCACTTCCAGCGCCCAGCGAGAGCCCCTCAGACCCCGTCTGTTCCGGGCGGGGAATTCACGCAGGGAAGTCACACTGCTGTTCCGCAAGACCCACTTCAGCAGACTATTGGATAACGCTGGGAAAGCGTGCCCAGAGGGACGCTGCGGAAGCCACATCATGCCCGAAGGGAGTTACCATGTGGAAAATACACGTATGGACTGGCCGTGGGCAGTGCAACATACGGAAGTCCCAGGGGTGGCCCCGGCCAAACAGGCGGGGGAACAACACCTAACTGAGACGGCAGAGAGCTCTGCCGAGGGAAAGACACGGGCTCGCCGTAGGGAGCCGTACCGTGGAAGAATACACATATGGGACCGCCGTGGGGGTCACAACATATGGAACCCAGCCTAACACAAGTTCCACCAAAGCATACGAGTGTTAGACCTGGCGTCGGACGCTCCGCCACATCCGACTGCCGCGGGTTGCGGAGGACTCAACAGGGTTCGCCGTTCTGGGGAACTCGACTGGAGCATATAAGCGCACGTATCCGTTCCACAGGGAAGGGAGTGGCGCAGCAAGCCGACACTTAGAACGGGCACTTCGGTGTTACTGACTATGGGAAGCGAGCACACAGGAAGATACCGGCTCTACACGGAGGCTATAAAATCTAGCGAACGTGTTAGGTGTCGCCCAGCCCGCAGCTCTACAAATATCTGTCAGCGAGGCGCCACGAGCCAACGCCCAGGAAGAAGCTACACCCCTAGTGGAGTGGGCTCTTAACCCGAGCGGGCAGGGCACGTCTTGGGTTTGGTACGCCAAGACGATGGCATCCACTATCCAGTGGGCCATCCTCTGCTTGGAGACAGCCTTTCCCTTCTGCTGGCCTCCATAACAGACGAAGAGCTGCTCTGAGGTCCTGAAGCTTTGAGTTCTGTCCACGTAAGTCCGGAGAGCGCGGACTGGACAGAGAAAAGCTAGGGCTGGGTCTGCCTCCTCCGAAGGCAGCGCTTGCAGGCTCACCACCTGGTCCCGGAAGGGAATGGTGGGAACCTTGGGCACATATCCGGGTCGGGGTCTCAGGATTACATGAGAGTTACCGGGCCCGAATTCCAGGCACGATTCGTCGACCGAAAATGCCTGCAGGTCCCCTACCCTCTTGATAGAGGCCAATGCAGTCAGGAGTACTGTCTTCAGAGACAGGATTTTTAACTCAACTGACTGCAAAGGCTCAAAGGGCGCCCTCTGCAGTGCGGTTAGCACCAGAGTTAAGTCCCAAGAGGGTATAGAGGGAGAGCGAGGCGGTTTTAGTCTCCTCGTCCCCCTCAGGAACCTGACAATCAGATCGTGCTTCCCTAGAGACTTACCACCTACCATGTCATGATTAGCGGCGATAGCGGCAACATAGACTTTGAGGGTGGAGGGAGACAGCCTTCGCTTCAACCCGTCCTGTAGGAAGGAAAGCACAGAACCGACCGAACATCTCCGGGGGTCTTCTCAGCGAGAAGAACACCAGTCGACGAACAGGTTCCACTTCAACGCATAGAGGCGCCTCGTAGAGGGAGCTCTAGCGGAAGTGATGGTGTCTACCACAGCCTGTGGTAGGCCACCTAGAACCTCCGCGTCCCGTCCAGGGACCAGACACCGGACGCGGGTGCCATAGGGTGCCCCGTCTCTGAGTCAGGAGGTCCTTCCTCAGAGGAATGGGCCAGGGAGGTGCTGTCGCGAGAACCAAGTCCAGTTGGGCCAATACAGAGCAACCAACAGGACTTGCTCCTCGTCCTCCCTGACCTTGCACAGAGTCTGTGCAAGAAGGCTCACTGGGGGAAACGTATACTTGCGTAGGCCCCGGGGCCAGCTGTGTGCCAGCGCATCCGAGCCGAGGGTCCCCTCGGTCAGGGAATAAAACAACTGGCAGTGGGTCGTGTCCGGGGCGGCAAACAGATCTACCTGTGCGGTCCCGAAGCGACTCCAGATCAGCTGGACCACCTGGGGATGGAGTCTCCACTCTCCGGGGAGCACTGGCTGTCGTGAGAGCTCGTCGGCCGCACGATTGAGCAGGCCCGGAATGTGAATGGCACGAAGCGACCTCAGATGCTTCTGACTCCATAGGAGGAGATGGCGGGCGAGTTGAGACATGCGACGGGAGCGTAGACCACCCTGTTTGTTGACGTACGCAACGGCCGCAGTGTTGTCCGTACGGACCAGAACGTGCTTGCCTAGTAGCGGCGTTTTGAAGCGGCCCAGCGCAAGACGAACTGCTAACAACTCGAGGCAATTGATATGCCATTGCAGTTGAGGCCCCGTCCACAGACCTGAAACTGCAAGCCCGTTGTACGTGGCACCCCAGCCGGTGGATGAGGCATCCGTGGAGACAACAACATGCCTGGACACTTGTTCTAGGGAAACTCCTGCCCGTAGAAACGAAGGGTCCGACCACAGGCTGAAGGTTTGGCGGCACCTCGGAGTCACGGGGACACGGAGGGATCCGCTGTGCCACGCCCATCTCAGGACTCGGTCGTGTAGCCAGCGTTGAAGCGGTCTCATATGAAGCAATCCGAGCGGCGTTACAGCGGCTGCGGATGCCATATGCCCCAGGAGCCTCTGAAAATGTTTCAGTGGTACCGCTGTCCTGCATTTGAACGAATTCAAGCAGTTCAACACCGACTGGACACGCTCCTCTGTGAGACGCGCTGTCAGATTGACCAAGTCCAGCTCCATACCGAGAAAAAAAATCCTCTGCACGGGGCAGAGTTTGCTCTTTCCCCAGTTGACCCGAAGTCCCAACAGGCTGAGGTGACTGATCACCGTGTCTCTGTATTCACACAACAGGGACAGTCCTGAAGGGAACGACCTTCAGGTCGATCGCTGCAAACCAATCTTGGGGACGGATGTACTCGAAAGTGCGCTTCTGCATCAACATCTGAACGGGCGGTTTGTGAAGGGCCCGGTTCAGGACTCACAGGTCCAAGATTGGTCATAACCCACTGCTTTTCTTGGGCACAATGAAGTAGAAGTTATAGAACCCCAACTTCATGTCGGCTGGAGGGACCGGCTCCAATCGCGTCCTTCGCCAGTAGGACTTCGATCTCTTTCCACAAGATGGGCGTCGCAGCTCCACACAACAGTGAAGTGGACGCCCAGAACTTGGGAGGATGCCGTGCGAACTGAATCGCATAGCCGAGCCTGGTGGTGCAGGTGAGTCAGCGGGACCGTCCCGGAAGTGCTAGCTAGGCTTCCGGAAACCGTACCATGAACACACCCGCCCCACAGACGTACCCGCAGTAGGGCAGCGAAGTGGAGGGCAGGGACCCGACCCAAGAGGCACAGCGTCCTGAAGTGGGGTCTGAGTGCGCACGCAGCACCTACCTGCCCCCACGGTTGGACGGAGGGTATGAGAGAAGGCATGGTAGCGTTCTCAAGCCATACGCTGCGGTCCGCTGGCGACTGAAGGAGGGGCAGAGAGTGGCAAGGCTTTGTGGCGTCACACACTGCCTACCTCACCTCCTTCCTCAGCGGGGAACAAGAGTGGCGAGGCATAGCGTCGCGCACTGCCGTCCTCACACCGCTGAGAAGAGGGGAATGAGAGTGGCGAGGCTCCCCGGCGTCGCACACTGCCATTCTCGCCCTCTTGTGGGGAGGGGAATGAGAGCGGCGCGGCTTCATAGCGTCACACGCTGCCATTCCTGAACTCCCGAGACCCAGAGGTATTGGAACTGCTCTTAAGAATTTGGGTACCACTGGCTGTAACACCGGTGGCGGAACAAAATTTAGCAATGATTCTCCACCCGGCCCTCCTCCGGGGAAGAGCAGCTTCAACCAAGTCCAGGTCACCCGTCTCAGCTGACTGGCAGCCAAGACGGGTGGCATCGTGGGATGCCCATGGCGAGCAGACTGAGGGGTTCCATCTGCTTTGCACTGTGGAGGACTGCTGCACAGTCACCGACAGTGTCGCCGAAAAGGGTCACCTTGTGAGATGTGAGCATCGAGAGAGCGTACTCTGGCGACGTCTCACACCCCTGCAAGGTAGCCCAAGGGTGTTTCTGGACCAGGGTGGACATCGTCTGGCCAAGGGCCAGCGCTGTGACTTTAAATGTAAATCAGTCACGGTGCGCAGCTCAACCTCAGCTCAGAACTACCCTCGTGCACTAAGAGCGCAGGGCGGAGGTGGCCTGCCAGTGGCACTGCCACCTCACCGATGAGGGTAGTGAGAGAGAGGAAAACTTTATCCAGATTATGGCACCATTGGCACCCCATATTTTGGCACCAAATAGTTCCACACTGCCAAAGCTTTCCAATGCACATCCGGGAAAAAGGCAAGGGGGCGGGCAAGGCGATTTACGCGTTGCACTACGCCTCAGCCACCCAGGAAAGCATGGCTGTCAAGTCTGAATCTGATTCAGCATGAGCACACACCATTATAGTGGGAAACTCAGCATCATCTTCATTTCCAGCTTATAACAGCCCTCTCTCCGATGCAGCGATTGACATCTGTCCTCTGCTAGAGCCCCAGATGAAACGCTAGGTCCCCTTTATTTATTTATTTATTATTATTTTTATTTATTTATTTATTTTTTTGGAACCAGCAATCCCACCTGTAAGCTACCAGCAGGCATGCAAGACTGTGAGCGTGGCCGTCGAGACGGCACACGGCGCGCTGAACACTCAAGCCCCTATGAAGAAGGCGAGACGAACAACGCGCCGACGTGGTCATGCTCTCATGAGAGAACATGAACCACCCACGAACACAGTCTCAGCATGCTTGCGATGCGATAGAGGAGTGAGGGCCCACGGAGATGTACTCGGCAGGGAAGCCCCACTGTAATCCTCAGGTCACCAAGGCTTATTAGCCGAAGTAGCCCCTTTCTGGTGCACCAGAAAAGAAACTAGATCGGGGAATAGGCGAAGGGACTCAACCCCGTTTGAGGTTAAGTCTCGACCGCGCATCTAAAGCGCCGAGTGACGCGCTGGGTTGCCGTGACAACCCGCGCTGTCAGCCGGCAGCTAGACGGCACACGGCGCTCTGAACACTCAAACCCTCACGAGGAAGGCGAGACGAACAACGCGCCGACGTGATCCCGTTCTCCTGAGAGAACATGGATCACCCACGAACGCAATCTCAACATGCTTATGCGAGAGGGATCGTGGCCGTCAAAGGACAGGAAACAACCGCATCCAGAAACGCACGGGTGGAATGACGTCTTGAAAAAGACGCAGTCACACCCGCGCTGCTCTTTTAGAAGAAAGCTCTTTTAAATGTGCTGAAGCACCCAGGAACGACCGCGGCAAAACACAGGAGAGTAGTGCAGCCTGTGTATGCACTCACCGTTGGGAACGCCCTCACCAAACCAACAATGCTGTAAAAACAGCAGTTTATCACTGTATCAGTGAGCTCGCGGCCGCCGCTGATCGTGCCTTCTCTCCCAGCACTCAAAGAAGCATCTTCTCTCGTTCTCTCTCTTTCTGCTGAAGCAGGAACAGTCTCCTTCATCAACACCGTGTTCGGCTCCGAAGTGAATGACAATAGTGCGCTGCATTCGCCTCCTGTTTATACCCGCAGCGCGGGGCGGAGCGCGAGATGCAAATCTCGCACGCCAATGGCCATTGGCCCGTTCTCTATATCTCGAAGTTGATAGGGGCTCCCAGAAGTGATCCCAATTCGTCGGTGACGTCCGACGTACGTCGAACGTGACCGACTGAAAGGGAACTTAACACTTCATTTGTTTAATATATTTCATTTTCAAATAGAAGCAATAGAAGCATGAAAATTGACTGGTATTGGTACCGACTACTGAAATTTTGGTAATGTGACTTTTTTCTCTCTCACTAGTGTTTACAATTTAATACAATATGGGATGAAATATAACGCTTTGCAAACTCTGCTGTATGCATTCATGTGTTTTGGAGGAGGGATGGCTTTGGAGACGCTCTAAAGGGAGGCTGGGATCTTATGCTTTCAAAACTAGCTGTATTATTATTTAAAATAAATATATAGGGGCATATGCTGTAATCAGTGGTTTTATAACAGATCTGATGGAAGAATTTTCTGGCTCAGCTCTTGTACTGTCTGACTCATTGCGATTCTATCTGCTGTTCCATTTGCAAAGACAAGCATACGAAAGCCGACTAATGGTAGATAACCACACTCCAACAGCCTTATCTCTCATCAGTCCACTCATCTGTGGTTTTGCAATAGCAGATCTCCTATGATCAGCAGATCAAACCAGCACATGGCTGAGATCAGACCCAGAGAGGAACCACGAAATGTGGTTGTGTGCTGAGCAGGGAGATGCATAGGAGTGGAAGAGTTCTTTCAAAGTGCAAGATCAAAGACGAAAACATTTTGAGGAGAAGTTTCTCTGATGTGAGGTCAGCGTTCACCTTATTCACCTGATGTCATTTTTGATACCAGTTTAGGAATAAACCCAGGTATTATTTCCTGGCATTTACAGAGCATTCCACAGCAGGAGAGTGAGGCAAGGATCTTCTATGATCAAAAACGCCATAAACAGCTAGAATCCCTTGTCAGATCAGCAGTCTTGTTATGTAATGCTTCATGAATACAGGCTGTTGTGTGATTGAATGCAAAGGTTAAACAGGTGGGTTGTTTGTTGGATGCTAGAAGACATTTAAAGCCAGGTGCACACTTGTTTTGATGTCCTTTCTTATGATTGTTGCTTGTCAGATTCTACAATATGTACCAGTACGATATTGAAAGTCAAGGCATAATGCGACATCAATGGCCTTTTATGTCAGTTTGTGTGATATATAATGACTGACAGCATTGACTAGGCAATAATTCACAGCACTGATGTTGCAGTGTTTTTTTTCATTTACAGCAAGCTCAAGGTTGTATGATCATAACATGAAGGGAATAATGAGATTTTTATTGCACGTTAATAATATATACATAAACCTGAACGTTCATTAAGATGCAGTATATGATAGGAAACATAAATATTTTATTATTGCTAACGAATATACACTGCCCAGCCAAAAAAAGCCACTGTTTGGATTTAAGTATATAGGCAAATGCTTAAGAGTCAATGATTGGATCGTTATTGCAGTGATTATTATGTTTCTAGCATGTTATATGTGTGGCAACAGTTCTTCTAACCCTAACTGATGGAGTGTGTAGCTTTTCATTTCTTAACCATGTAGGAAGACACATCATGGCCATATTCCAGGATGACAATGTCAAGATTCATTAGGCTAAAATTGTAAACGAATGGTTTACATTTTTACACATAAATCGGCACCTCTGAGTCCAGACCCTAAATTCATTGAAAGTCTTTGGGATGTGCTGGAGGAGACTTTACAGAGTGCTGGACTCTTGCATTGGCAATACAAGATCTTGAACAAAAATTGATGCACCTCTTGATGGAAATAAATGTTGTGATGTTATTTCCATCAGGAGGTGCATACATTTTTGGTCAAGATCTTGTATTGACAATGCAAGAGTCAAGCACCTCCTCCAGCACATTCTTTCACAATCTGAGCCTGATGAATCTTGACATTGTCATCCTGGAATATGGCCATGATGTGTCTTCCTACATGGTTGTTTAAGAAATGAAAAGCTACACACTCCATCAGTTAGGGTCAGAAGAACTGTTGCCAAACATATAACATGCTAGAAACATAATAATCACTGCAATAATGATCCAATCATTGACTCTTAAGCGTTTGCCTATTTAAATCCAAACAGTGATTTATTTATTTTTTGGCCAGGCAGTGTATATTGAAATGTTGATGCAAGAAAAACATTTTATATAAACACTGTCGAATGCAATTACTGTGCTTCAATTTTGGAAATTGTGGCAAAATTGGGCCAAAATCTTGTGGTTACACATGCAGATGGTTTATTTTGTATGTAAAATAAAAAAAATCCAAAATATAGATTCTAGTTTTCAAGGAGACAGAATTAAAGGAATTATGATCTAAAATCATCTTGCCTTTTCTCATCTTCCCTTCATGCAAATTAGGATATCTGTATTATTATCCCCATCGCATGAGCGCACCTCAGTGTATCCTCCTGAGCAGGTACCTTAGCAATTTGGTGGAACAAAGCACCTTTTAAGTAGTTGTATTGTCCCTTAACTTTTTTTTTTTTTGCTGGAGAGAGAGTGAAGGGCAGCCTCAAGCACCTGAGACACAGGAGATATGCAGACAGGCTGGGCGAATTGTTCCTGACATCTAATATAACCCTGTCAGTGCCCAGCACACATTTAATGTGATGACCGCTTCTGCAAGAAGAAATGGAAAGAAAAGAGAGAGTGGTGATAAACAAACCTAATCTTGACAAAGCATTTCTGTTCCCACGCTGATAATACACCCGAACATGGATTAGCCTTCTGTGCCTTTGCTCGAAATGTAGAAAGGAAAAATCAGAACTAGCCTAGGAAAGGAAAATGACAGAGCAGGAAATGGGAAAAGGAAGGAAGGAAATTAAGAAATGAAAAGGACAGAACAGGAAAGGGGAAAAGGAAGGAAGGAAGGAAATTAAGAAATGAAAAGAAAGAAAGAAAGAAAGAAAGAAAGAAAGAAAAAGGACAGAAAAGGAAATGGGAAAAGGAAGGAAATTAAGAAATGAAAAGAAATGGAAAGGAAAGGAAAAGGACAGAACATGGGGAAAGGAAGGAAGGAAGGAAATTAAGAAATGAAAAGGACAGAACAGGAAATGGGAAGGAAGGAAGGAGGGAGAGAAATCAATAAATGAAAAGGAAAAGGAAAGAACAGGAAATGGGAAAAGGAAGGAAGGAAGGAAGGAAATTAAGAAATGAAAAGAAAGAAAGAAAGAAAAAGGACAGAAAAGGAAATGGGAAAAGGAAGGAAATTAAGAAATGGAAAGGAAAGGAAAAGGACAGAACATGGGGAAAGGAAGGAAGGAAGGAAATTAAGAAATGAAGAACAGGAAGAGGAGAATGAAAAAGGCTCCCGCCTTTTCCTTTCCTTTCCATTTCTTAAAATGGAAAATAATTTTTCCTTACATTTAACTAAAAATGAAAAGGACATGAATAGGAAAAAGGAGGGGATAGGAAAAGGAAAGGAACAGGACAAGAAAAGGAAAAGGAGACAGGACAAGTAGTTAGGAGGAAAGGAACAGAAAAGGAAAGAAACGAAAAGTAAAAATAATGGAAAGAACAGGAAAGGAGAAAAGCAAAACGACAGCAAATAAAACGTGAAGGAAAATAAAAAATACAGGTAGAAGATAACAGGAAGTACAGGAAGAAAATAAGGGAAGATAGAACGAAAGAAAAAGGAAAGAAATGGAAAGGATAAAGAATGAAAAGGGGGGAAAAAGACAAAGGAAAGAAAAGAAAAGGACAGGAAAAGGAAAGAGACAGGAGGCACGGAAAGAAGGAAGGCTGGAAAATGTAAAAAAATGGAAAAGAAAAGAAAAGGGGATCAGAAATGGAAGGATACAAAATTTATATATATAAAATAATAAAAAAATAAAAAATAAAAGGTAATATAAAGGACGGGAAACGTAAGGAAAAGAAGGGAAGAAAGAAGAAAAATGAAAATGAAAAGTAAAAGGTCATGAAAAAGATGGATAAGAAAATAACAAGGGGAAAAAAGGGGACATAGGAGGAAAAAGGAAGGAAAAATAAAAACTTGCAAAAAATGCAAAATTCAAGAATACCTTTACATGTCTGCAAGAATGTGTCGATGGCCTTTTTGAAGCAGATATATAAACATGCCATTGACACTAAGAGGACGCCAGCTGTCATTCACAAGACAGATAAAACATTTGAGTATTACCTCTGTGGGAATCATGAAGTGCATGTCAGCGAGCTTTATAAAATCCCCTCAGGATGAAGTGAGTTTATCTGCTCTGCCAGTACCAAATGATATTTGTGCTTTAAGCCACATGCCCAAAACAGCTTGACTTTTCTGTGCCTTCTCACCACCTCAAGACTACTCTATCACTCCTCGTTCCCCACACAACATACCAAAAAGTCCCCCTTCTTTGTGAGCTCAGCATACATCAATGCACTGCAAACGCAAACAGGCCTTATCATGCTCTGACAGATGCGCTGTAATCAATGTAGAACAAGAAGTGACATCGTTTTTTGTTTTCACCCTCATTTCCGTCGCTACCCGCTGTCTTAGCGCAGTGCCACTGGCCTGCAGTGTGCGAGGCAGTGTTTATTCACAGGTGCTGTCGTCACCGGGCTGTGACAATCCGTTAAACCAAACAGACTGATCCCCTGATTCTGCTTGCTGAATATGTGCGTGCGTGTGTAAGTAGACTGATTAAAATGGATGAGTTTTCAGAGTTTCTGGAGTTTTGGTCTCCAGCTCCCCTTTTTCCAAAGTTTGGATGTGTGTTTTTGAATGTCTTGAAAAATGGAAGGTGCTAAACTGGTGTCCATGCTTCTCAACCATCTTAAAGGGGTCCTATTCATGGTTTTGAGTCACGTGACTGTCGCAGAGCCCTGGATGGCAAAACAGCCATAGAACTGCAGCACAAGCCTGTCAACTGTCCATCTCAAAAACAAAAATATGTGAACAAGATGCAAGTTTTGGGCACTTGTGATCCATATACAGCACCTGCCTTAGCATTTCTATCACTAAAAACAGTGGAAAACGTGAAAAACACTTAGGGTGGGTTGCACCAATAAGGATTAAATTAAGCAAAGTTTAACGCTAATCAAGGATTTGTTGATCTGGTTTTTATTTTAAATCGAGTTGTGTTGCACCGCTTAATTTTAAACTCAGATTAACAAATCAGGGATTACAATTCTAACCTGTGATTAAAACCTTCATCTACAATTAATTTTCTCCGCCATGATAGATTCGCCAATTAAACAGCAACACTGTTAATATTCCATTTCCCTTTTTATTGAACGCCAGAAACTCTCTCCCTCTCTCTCTCTGACAATAGCTCTTGCCGATAAAGGAAATAAATATCTTTATAAACTGCTACGTAGAAAGACCGTTAGAATTAAAGGGCTGATCAAGCAGCATAGGCTAAGGAAATGCTTAATCCTTATTGGTGCAACCCACCCTAAAGTGCCATAATGTACTAAAACAGTGGTATTAAAAGATCAAATTCAGTTTACATCTTTTTGATGATGCATACTATATACAGGCAAGCAGATGACCCCAGAATATAAATGCAACACATTTTCTTTATAATGGTTTTCAATGGAAAAAAATGCTTAATGAGAAACCTTGTGTTGCATTAATATTCTGTGTTCATCTGCTTGCTTGTACAAAGTATGCATCATCAATAAGGTGTATATTGAATTTTCATATCCTTGTCTTACTACATTAGTACTTACTACAAACCTGGTAAAAATGATTGGCGGGCAGTGGAGGAAAGCTTTGTTTTGCCCTCCAGGTGGGTGTTTCTAAAAGGGTGTGACGTGATGTCACATGAAAACTATGAATTCTGCTTTTCTTACATTTTCAACTTTCTTTAGTGTGTAATGTTGAACATGAAAAAGGTCTAGTTACAAAGCTCAATTTCACTTCAAAGGGAGTTATTGTCTATATCAGTATGCACGGGTTCTGAACTCTGCCTCGAGTTTTCTTCCTGGAACACTTCACAATATTCCTCATTTAAATAATCACCACCCAAGGCATAAGCAAAAAAAACAAAAAAAAACAAAGGGCAGAGGCCTGTTTGATCTGTGTTTGTAGTGTGTTGAAACCATTCACAAAATGCACAAAAAGCGGTTGACCAATCACAACGCACGAGTCCAGCGACCAATCACAACGCATGGGTCCAGTGACCAATCAGAGCACAGTGTGCTTTTCAGAGGGAGGGGCTTCATAGAGACAGGAACTCAACTGAGCGTTACTGACAGACTGGAAAGAGAGGTGCTGCAATAAATAAAATAATTGTACTGCGTTTAAACAGTACCCTTGAAAACATGAAAACCTTTTCTAGTAGACCCCAAAAATAAAATCCAGACTTTGAAAAAGGGCATAATAGGTCCCATTTAAAAAATACAATATGGAGGATTTCTTGTTTAATTTTAAGTTTGAAGTCAAATTTAGCCAGTACACAAAAGTCATTTCAAACTTAAAAAAACTAGTTGAATCTTATATAACAGGAAAAAGTTGAAAATTGCTTAACTTATTTTGATGAGTTAGATAAAAATATGTACATAAAAGTGTACATAAAAATACATTATGTGTTCAAAACGGTTCTTAACTTATCCCGAGTCATAAGTCTACAATAATGATTCATATGGTGTTTGTGAGAATAAATACATGGACACTATCTCAGTAAGGAAGCCCATATCAATGTGTTTGCTTTCGCCCTGATGCCTAGTTGCTCCATGAGAAGTTCATGGCACTCACACTACCACTGACTGACTGACCACAGGTCACAGTTACTCATATTCTGAATATTCAGCGCTGACTCAGACTTAGTAACACTATAGCAGTGTCCCAATTCAGAGGCTGCATCCTTCGAAGGCCGAATGCGTCACAGCGGCGTGATGAAGGCTGTCCAAATTCAAAGGCTTCTTCGAATACGGTCTACGAATGCGTCCTACGTTTTCCCTGGACTTTGAAGGTGTGGCCTTTGAAGTCAGTAGTCTCTGAATTGGGACACCGCTTATGTGAGGGAATTTATTAAGAATGAATTGTCTGAATCATTTACAGTGTTTTGACATTGTTTTAGCGTCTGATTCTATTGGCTGAGTTGTGTTAACTAGTCCAGGCAAATAGCTTGGAGTTGTGGCTATTATAAGCCTAATTTATATAGAAAAGTGTCATGTTTGTGTTGCAAAAAATATTATTTATCACATAATGGCCAATAAATGGCAGTTATTAAAATTCTATATTATTTTGTCTAAATAAAAATAAATAAATAAAAATTCAGGCATCACAATATTATAATGCACATATTTAAACACAGATATTAATTTTGATAATGGTAACATTTAACAGTGTTATTAAATTATTTTTTATAAAGTGTTCTTACTGTTAACTAAAACAAACTATTCAATATCACTTCAGTAATTGAAATAAAGCTGAAATAAAATAAAATATAAATATAAGGAATTAACTTAAAAAACTTAAATGAAAATTAGAAATGTTGTCTTACATAAAATACATTTAAGCAGAAGTACATAATTAAAACTGTAAATAAAACTGAAATAAAAAAAGCACATAATAAATTACTAAAAAAAGTAAAAGCCAATTCAAAATATTATTAAATACTATAATATTTAAATATTACAAAAAAAATACTGACAGCATTGTGCTCATTTTCTTTTATATTGGTGTTCTTTTTATAACTAAATATAAATAAATAAATGGAAAAAAAAAAAAAAAAATGAGCACAATTAAGTATCCAATACAAATCAACTCTATAATATTAGCCATTAACCAATACCAAAATATTGTGAATCCCTATAAGTGCCTGCTTAGATACTCAAGGCACAGCATATGATTTATCATCAGATTTGTTAAACTGGATTGTGAATGGTTGGTGTATAAAATGCAGGTTTTTGTGCTAAAATACATGGTTTGCAATCGCGTGTGCACTAGCATCCTGCACCAACAATAACCAGCCGATGCTGTGGCTTCCTTTAAATATCAGACACAAACTCTCCTCAGAGACATATTCTAAAATCAGCATGGTCAAGCTAAAGCTGTCTGTACCATCTTAGCATCCCACAACCTGAAGACATCAGCTCTTAAATTCTCAAGGCCTCTGTCTAAGAGACAAGGATAAAGACTTCCTGTCGAGATGCTAAGTAGTCGTGGGTCTAGCCGTCCCCCTGCTGCAGATGCAGTACAGAGAGAGGTGGGGAGGTTTTGGAACATTAGTCTAAATGCTTGGCAGTTGAATTGTCCTACTCATTCAAAGCCATTTCCCCCACAACGATAAAAGATTATGTGGTCCACCATCAGAATATGTTTCTGTGCCGCAGCAAGTGTAGGCATTTCCCACACGCTGCCATCACACATATTGCTTTGCATGTAAATCTGATTACTGAAAAAAAAAAATCTTGACGTACACTTACTAGTGCTGTCAATCGATTAAAAAAAATTAACTAATTAATCACACATTTTTCTGTAATTAATCGCACCTAACATTGAAGTATTTACTATATTTATATATTGTATTCATTTCACATTTAATCTCCAAATTAATGTAGAAACATAAAGACAGTAGCCTATATTTTAAATATTTGTTTAATGACATCTTTTATGAAAAAAGACCAGTCTCACCGATACCAATACTGTTACTGATGTCTCTATGAATTTTTTTCTCAATTTTAACCATTATTCATAGCCAACAAGCATTACAGTATAGTTGAAAGCTATACATTTTGACATTTATTAGGCTTTAAAAATATAACAACTTCTTCACATAAACCCATTATAATAAATGTCACATTTGCCTTTGCCCTTCAATATATCAGGGCTCAATTTTTCCTATTGGCCCAGTCAGACCAGTTCAGATTTTTACTTGCTAAGTCAAAATACACAAAAAGTTATTGTTTTCGTTGTTTGCATGGGTAAAATTAGGCTGCTGTCACTTTAAGACCTGACGCACATGTCAGACACACATCCTATTTTCTCACAACTCTTTACATTCATTTAAGACTTCATTTAACTCATTTAAGATGGTGCTTGCGAGGATACTCGACAAAACTGACATTTTGGCATAATTTTATCTGTTTGTCTGTTCAAGTGTCTAAAGCGGCTTTCTGTGTGCACTAGTCTGAAAAAACTTACTATATAAATGTTTTTCCCCCCAAGATCACTTGCACAAAAATGTAGTATGACCATTTGCCAATCACTTCAGGATCAAGCGTGTTGTTTTTGCTACTATACTATTCAGATTTCTATGCAAATGAATAATGATTGTTTAACCTCTTCGCATGTAAAATGAATAACACTGCATACATTTTGCAGTGTGCTAAATGTCTGTGTGCATGGAATACTACATTTTCCAGATCATGCGTTGATCATTTATCCCACAATGCTGTTCATTAAAAAATTGGGATCAGTAATATTTTTAATTGTAATACTTTTTTTTTTTTTTTTTTTTTAAGAATGCATTAAATTGAACACAAGTAACAGTAAAGATCACAGTTTAAGCAGCACAACTGTTTTCAGCATTGATAATAATAAGAAATGTTTCTTGAGCAGCATATCAATGATTTCTGAAGGATCATGTGACCCTGAAGGCTGGAGTAATGATGCTGAAAATTCAGCTTTACCATCACATGAATAAATTACATTTTAAAATGTATTCAAATAGAAAACAGTTATTTTACATTCTAAAAATATTTCACAATATTACAGTTTTTTTACTGTATTTTTGACCAAATAAGTGCAGTCTTGGTGAGCATAAAAGTCGTCTTCCAAAAACATGAAAACAATTTTAGTAGTAAGGTAACGGTTGAATGGTAGTAACTGAACGCTGATTTAAACATGCAGTCATTGTGTATTATTGCATGAACAGCTCAGAAATGCTTCTACAAATAGAGAGTATGGCGTGTAATGTGCAGTATGAAGCACACAGTCTGTGTATCTATTTTATTAAAGCAAGGTAAATAATAATAATATAGCCTATTAGTCTGACAGTTATTAATGAATCTCACTTCACACTAAGGTAAAAGTGAAAAATTCATAGAGAGAAAATAGATAAAACAGCCTGTATAGGAATAGTGCATGTATTGATTAATCATGAACAGAAGAGCTGTTATAGATATGCAAGTCAGTCAATGTAACAGTATAAAATAGATTGTTCTCGGACAGATATAGACTGTCTTGGTAGGCTATAATTTCCTGTGACGGTATGGAGTGGGTAGCTTGTGTAGG
Organism: Rhinogobio ventralis; assembly: GCA_039654625.1. NCBI lineage: Eukaryota > Metazoa > Chordata > Actinopteri > Cypriniformes > Gobionidae > Rhinogobio > Rhinogobio ventralis. The sequence continues at coordinate 9,532,660 of CM077208.1, read as the reverse complement.
TACAGAATGCACACATAATTGAATTTATGTGTAACCATAGACAGGTAAAAGGGAGCAGGTGTTGGGATTAGACATTCCTGCTCTGATGTCATCAGCGGAGTTGGCAGACAGGAAGTGTTCTACCACACGCACCACCTGCCCACAGCCAATGACCCAGCACATTTTCTGTGCGCGTGTGGATGTGTTTACACAGGATTTATCTAAATGGCACATCATTAAATCATGCATGAATTAAAAAAGATCATTTCACCAAACGCCTACAGGGAGGGACATTTTATTGCTCAGAGGTTGCTCTTTCACAGCTCAGGTAAATGTTTTCAGTTTTGTTTAGTTTAAATACAAATTTCTTAGGGGAAATAAAAAAAGAGACAATTGATAATAGCCTAGATAAATTGGCTTTGGAAGAATTTGATGAGACATTTCTGTACTGAAATCTCTGACTTTTGATTGCAAATCTGAGAACATGAGCACAATGAAATTGTTCAATATATTTACTACCGTTCAAAAGTTTGGGGTTAGTAAGGTTTTTTTTAATGATTTTGAAAGAAGTCTGTTATGCTCAACAAAGATGCATTTATTTAAATAAAAATACAGAAAAACAGGAATATTGTAAAATATGATTACAATTTAAAATAACTGTTTTCTATTTGAATATATTTTAAAATATGATTTATTCCTGTGATGCAAAGCTGAATTTTCAGCATCATTACTCCAGTCTTCAGTCACATGATCCTTCATTCTTCTTTCATCAAGAAATATTATAGATGTTGAAAACAGTTGTGCTATTTTTAGGGAACTTTTTAATAAATGTCTACTTTCACTTTTGATCAATTTACTGCATCCTTGCTAAAAAAATAAAATAATAATTACTGACCCCAAATTTTTTGATTAATTTTAGTGTGTTTTCTTAGAAATAAAGCTTCATTTTTTTATCACAATTTTGGGTAATAATATCTCATTAATTTCTCAAAGTGGATGTTAAAAATCACTGATATTCAATTAAAATATCCGTGCATGATCTGGCAAATGTAGTATTTCATGCACACAGACATTAATGCACATAGAAAAATGTAAGTAAGCAATGTCATTCATATTTTTCATGCAAAGAGAAAACAGTCATGCTGCTTAATGTTTTTTGTAGAAACCATGATACATTTTTTTCAGGATTCTTTGATGAATAGAAAGTTCAAAAGAAAGAACAGCATTTATTTGAAGTAGAAATCCTTTATAACTTTATAAATGGCTTTTCTGTCACTTTTGATTAAATTAATGCATCCTTCCTGAAATAAAATTGTGTATGTGTATATATATATATATAAAATGCATGAGCACCAGTTTTTTTTTTTACTAAAAACTTCCTCTCTCTTCTCTTTCTTTCTCTCTTACAGTACAAGCAAGTGGAGCAGTACATGTCCTTCCACAAGCTGCCAGCAGACATGCGGCAGAAAATCCATGATTACTATGAACATCGCTACCAGGGAAAAATCTTCGACGAGGACAGCATCCTTAACGAGCTCAACGACCCACTTAAAGAGGTGAGACACCAATATGTCAAAGTAGTGCTGACCCAGGGTCAGAGCTCATATGGCTGTGGGTACATTTGAACCCAAGCATCTCAGAAAATAAGTGCTGATCTAGGATTATCTCTCTGTCTGGACGCATAATCCTTTTCATTTGGCTATGAAAAGAAACATCTAATCTTAGATCTTCGATACCACAGGTCTTTCAAATTATTTCAATGCAATTTACACTTCTTTAAGCCCTAGTAACCGCTTCTTTATAGATTTACTCATCTATATCAGTAACGTTGTGCCAGGATATTGTAGTTATTTTATTATTTATTTTATTTATCCTTTATTTTACCAGAAAATAATCCCATTGAGATATAAATCTCTTCAACCAGGAAATCCTGGCCAAAATGGCAGCACAAAGTATCACAACAAAATTAAATAAATCCAAAAGACACACAAAACGAGAAATACAAAATACAAAAAGTCCTGTCCAGCACTCATATAATTACAGTTCTTAATAATGACAAAAAACAAACAAAAAAAAATTATATATATATAAATAAAAATATAACATTAAGTAAAACATGAGCATGAATTTTTCAAATAAACCTCCAAAAGGTTTCTAAGAATATTTAAAGATGGGAGCACTTCTAGCATCAAAATACTCATATTAGAGTGATTTATAAAAAATCTGATATCGCACACCCCCAACGGCCCCGCGCCCCCCCCATTTACAGCACAATGTGTTCTATTCTATACTGCATGGCAAATGTTGTAGGTCATCCAGATATCCTATGCATACAGAAAATGGGAATTTATAAAAAATTTCCCAGAATGCAACACTCATACCATCATGATTTAGCAGACAGAATGAGTGTCTTTTATGACACAGCAAAGTGAGAGATAACACTGACGGCTTCATCCCCAAAACACCTTTAACTCCCTGGCAGCACCTCCCTCCCTCCTCCTCCTCCTCCTCCTCCCTCCTCCTCGATCTCTCTCGTTCCCTCAGTTGGTCAGAGCTGCTATTTTTACATGCACCGCCTTGTGACAAACCAGCTTTAAATAGATAAAGTCTCCAGCTTGTCTCCCTAGTGGAGGTAAAGGGTTGGACGTGGCTATCAAACTCATTATTCCTCCTGTGTGATTGCGGTCAGAACCTTCCTGCCGCTTTTGCGACTACGCCACGATTTAAAGCACAGTGCAAATTTATTCTTCACACCCAAGCCACAGCAAACAAACACATCCTTCACCCCGGCAGCATGGAGACGAGACTGAACATTATGTGCATCAGGCTTTCAGCTAATGGCTGAAGTGAGCTTGACACTGACAGTACAGGTACCATAAAATAAGCTCAGTGCAATGCAGTGGGAACAGAGGATTTCTGTTGATTGTCACAGAGGAGTGATAAAAAAAAGAAAAAGTTTCAAGCTTTGAAATATGTAGTTCAAAAATATATTTTGCTCTTATATATTGCCCAACCCTACTAAATCATATATTAAATATTCACAATATATTTTGCTGACAATATAAAATTGAGCAACTTTACATAATCTTAAGATATAAATTTCAGATATAAATGAGATGCATATCAACTATTGTCAGATAGATAAATAAATAAATACATACATACATACATAAATAAATAAATACTTTTTTGTTTATATTACACCTAAGTTGTTTTACCAAAACACAAAAAATGTAAAAGGTCAAAAACTTTAAAACTTTACACCATATAAATATTGAGAAGCATTTCAAATATTATCAGAAAGAAAAAAATTAAGATAAAATAAATAAATATATTAATATAATAAACTGCTTTTAATTTTGTTTAGATTTAAACTTTCTAGGTTGTTTTAGCAAATAAATAAAATAAAAAAAAATTGTTTCTGTTTTGTCCCACAGGAAATTGTGAATATAAAATGAAGCAATATTGTGATTTAAAAATATACAGATATTGATATACATTTTCGATATTGCCAGAAAGCAAATAATAATAATAATAATATAAAATAAAGCAAAAATAAATATTTATCTTTATATTGTACCTTTCTGAATTAATTAGTAAATATAACGTTTTGTTTATATTACACCTTTTTATGTTGTTATCAAAAATACTGTCTTAAATACTTTTTTTATAAACCATTCGATGTTTGTTGATTGCGTTTTCTTTCTGTTTTGCTCTATAGGAAATTGTGAACTTCAACTGCCGTAAGTTGGTGGCCACTATGCCCCTGTTTGCAAATGCAGACCCTAACTTTGTGACGGGAATGCTGAGTAAACTAAAGTTTGAGGTCTTCCAACCCAACGATTACATTATTCGCGAGGGAACTGTGGGTAAAAAGATGTACTTCATACAGCATGGAGTGGCCAGCGTCATAACCAAATTCAACAAAGAGCTGAAACTCACCGACGGATCCTACTTTGGAGGTCAGTTGAAAACTCACAAACAGATGGTGCAAAGTTGTAAACTATTTACAATCTTGCTGAATTCCACACAAGGTGCTGAAGAAGCTACACAAATCAAAGACATCCGTCTGGTGCATGTTTACATACAGTAGAAAAATCATCGCAAACAGCCACAGGATTTAGGACAACTGCAGCACATTAACCAATGCAATGCAAATTCAATGCATCATGTTGTACTGATGGAAGTAAAACAGACAAGACATGTAGAAACACAAGCTTCTAAACACCTCCTGTTTTAACTCAGAGTACAGCCATACAGTGTTTTATAATTCAGAGATTATGTCACAAATGGCCTTGATGTTCTTCAGTGTTACCTAAGCTGTACGAGTGTGGGAACAAAAATTGAAATTAAAACATTTTTCCTCATGATTCATGAAGGTTGTGCCTGCTCTAGCATGGGTACACTGCAATGCCAGCCACCTGCTCCAGTGGAAAACCATCTGCTACGGGTATTTTGGCCCATAGCAGGAATGGTGCTGGCATGTGTGCGTGTGTGTGGATACACGGGGCGTACGTGTGTCGACGCTGCTGGCGGTGTCAGAAAATCTCTTCCTCCTCAATGCGCTCTGATAGAAACTGAACACACATTGACCTTGGTCCTAAATTGAACGGAGATCATAGCAAAACATGCAGGACAACCCAATTGACACAATTATTAATGAGTCGCGTCAAGTCAAACTGCGTCTAGTGTAGTTGTCCACCAGTGGTTTTTCAGTGACCGATGCTGGTACAGAACTCTGAAAAGAGAAGGGTGGCCAGTGCCAGCATAATGCTGATATATACACAGTACAATTTGACTAATTAAAAATTGCTAAAATAAAATACAAATTATTTACTGGAAATCTAAAAAAATATTATATAATAAAATATTTGTATTTATTATTATTAATAAATACAAATGAAAATAAATTTAAATATTAATTATTATTATTATTATTATTATTAATGAATAATAATAATAATAATAAATACAAATTTATATTTAATATTATTATTTCTTATATTATTATTATTATTATTATTAATGAATAAAAATAATAATAATAATAATATAAATGTATAATTATTATTAATATTAATATTAATAAATGCAAATACAACTTATTAAGTTACTTATGGAACCACCAGCACTTATTATTGTATTATTAAAAATAAAAGCAAAATAATATTATTATATTGTATTAATTGTTATTCAATAATAATAAAGAAATACAATGTATTAATAATATAAATAAACATTTTTATCTATTATTGTTAGTATTATTATTAATAATAATAATAATAATAAAACATACAAATAAAAACTGATATCTTTTTTTATTATTTTATTATTATTAAAATAAATGCTAAATAAGATATACAATTTATTATATTTTATTTATTTTTATTTAATAATAATAAAGAAATTTATTATAATATAAACATTTGTATTTATTATTATTGTTATTTTTTATTATTATAATTATTATTATTAAATACAAATAAAACCGTTTTTGTATTATTATTTTTATTATTATTAAAATAGATGCAAATAATAATAATAATAATAATAATAATAATACAAATTTGTATTATTATTATTATTACTACAGTATTATTATTACATTATAAGTGTCATCACTGAAATAAAAACTGGCCAGGTAAAATTAGAAAAGCATTTTTTTTTTTTTTTTTTTTTTTGAGTCAATAAAATTTAATTCTCATTAAAACCGTGTTTGATTATCACGATTTTGAAAACTAGCGAGCATCAGTCTGGCGCAGCGCAGCGCGCAATGTTGTTTTTTTAACGAGAAGAAATGGCAGAAGGCAGTGACAGCGCCGGGAGATTTTTCAGCCTTCTAAAAGGACCAAATCTGAGGTGTGGTCATATTTTGGATTTTACAAAAGTCCTGAGGGAAACTTAATCGAGTATGGTCACCCTGTCTACAGAACATGCAAAAAGAAAGTCGTTGCAATAGGGGCAAACACTTAAAATCTGCGAACGCAAGGCAAGTGGACTTTGACCTCAATACTAAAACTACGTCTGGGAAATAAAAACGTGAAGCTTGAGCCAAAGACGAACGAACAAGCTCAGACAAGACTAGGGTGACATTTAAGGGATAATAATGTATATTCATTGTACACTTATTACACAGATTTTCTTTACCACATAAATAATTAAGCGGACATATTGAACTGAGATTAATGTTTTAAATCTGACCTGTTTATAAATCCATTTTGTACAGTGTACGAAACAATCGACCAGACAAGATGATCACAAGAAGTTATAGTAATAATTATAGTAGTATTAATAGTAAAGTCCTCTGATTTAATTTTCAATACAATCAAAAACAGAGACGTTGTGATACGTGGATGTGCGCTGTTATAATGCGTTGCTATTGACGACGGCCATTATAAGAAAGGAAATCCCACAGAATAGAATCTTGCTTTAAAAAAGTGCACAGAGCTGCTTGTTTTATTTGTTGTTTGTTGATTTTCAAATATAAAACTTGTTGAAATGTTTTCAGTGTGTGCATCAGTTCTTTTTGAACACTTTTAATCTCATTTGAACAAAACCGTGATAATATTGATAATCGTGAAAATTTGGGTCACTATAATCGTGATATGAAATTTTCATACCGTTTCATCCCTAGTGTGTCGTAAGGTGGGGGCGGTTAAGGTGAGGCGTTTGATCATGATAAATCAGGCAAACCCCATTTGTAAGCTCACAACTGGGATACATGCCAAACCGACGGACATCCAAGGCTCTGAGGTCAAGTGTCATTTCCATTTGCAGAGGCCCGAGAGGAGGGCAAGTTGATTGGATGCTCTTTCGTAAGGGTGAGAGAGACACCTTCACACATTTGCTAGCATAGGCACTAACTCGTTCAGGCACTCATCCACTCTTGGCAGTCAGCCCCAGACATGCATAGTAAGACAATTACTACTGGAATCTGAATGGAATTTCATAACGTTTCGTCATGTTGTTTCTTTAGAACTCTCTCCATCACTTTTGACTTTTCGGTCGCTGTTATTGGGCTGTGAAAATGTACATTACAGTGACATTTGAGGCTAATGAACCAATTAGAAATAGCATAGCAAGCGCAAAGTACTTTTGTCACCGTCACCTTTATACTGCACCACATGACGCAAGAGAGATGGCACAATACTCCAACACCTTGTTCCCACTCCCAGCTGGAGAGTGTTGTTAGCATGTCCCGCGGGCTACACAGACTTTTTCCACAGCATTTTTTCCTGTCCAGGACAAAATGTCAAGGGTATCATCTCTAGACTAAAAATCTAGGCTAAAATCTGTCATTTTGAAGCGCAGGACGTACAGTCCTACATTTACAGCAAGTATATTCAAAGAATCAGTAGTCATATGTTATTTACTCCAGCTCGAGCTTACAGAAATGATATATAACATATACTCATGCATATCTCAAGGTGAAAGACAGGGCCATTTGCATGAGATCTTCTTTAAGCACTAAAGACGTTTCCCCCTCAGGGCAGATTAAGCCAAATTGTGTACAAGATTACACTGTCATTGATGACTCAGTACTGACAAGGTTCATTACAAATCTCTCTGTGAGACACTGTGTGCACTGTATTCAATCAAACAAGCTTAATTCTTGCTGATGAGATGCATTTTTAGGTATGCAGGTCTGTAAAACAAATACATACAAACCTGATATATAGCTTTCATATAGTAATACATTTTTGACTAATTAAAAATAGCTGAAATAAAATACTTTAAAACACATTTACATACTATTAATAATAATAATAATAACAAGAAGATTATTATTATGTTTGAGTATGTTTCTTTGTTTGTATATTAATATAAATAATATTTATTTATTGTATAACTATAAATATAAATACTATAATATTGATAAATGTTTATTATTATTATTATTATTTATACAAACAAACTATTATTATGTTTGATTTTTGTTTGTATAATAGTAAAAATAACATGTTTATTTATTGTATGTATGATAATAATAATAGTAATAATGATAATTACATAAAAATACTTTAATATTAATAAATATTAATTGTATTATTGATATTGATGTTATTGTTATACAAACACATTATTATTATTACATTTGTTTGTATAATAAAAATATTAACAATATTTTATGTACCGTTTCTATAATAATAACAATAATTAGTATTATTAATAATAATAAATATATGTATAAATACTATATCAATTGTTATTATTATTATTATTATTATACAAATTAGTATTATTATTATGTTTGCTTTTGTTTGTTTGTATAATAATATAAACAACAATAGTTTAGTTATTGTTGGTATAATAATAATAATAATACTATTTATGAAGAATCAAATATTTATAAATATAAATACTATAATATTAATAAAATAATAATAATAATTATTATTATTATTATTATTATTAAAAAAGTCTGTAATACATACAGGAGTATAATACAAATATATTCCCAGGCATACCACACCTGACATGTTAGCCTTATTCTTGCTGATGTACCCTTGATGTACTAACAACCACAATTACAAGTACATTTGAAGCACAGGAATATTTCTTGAAAAGCGGACTTGGCTCACCGTTCTCTGCTATTTTTATTTTTCAACTTCTGGAAATGTGACATTAAAAGACAAAAAGTGGTTGAAAAGTCTTAATTACAAAAAAAAGGGGGGGGGAAAGACGTGTTTTTGGAAAGCTAAAGCTCACTAAATCAAAACTACACAACGCAGCTCTCTAAGAAGCTCAATAAATGAGAGATGTTCAGTCAATTCTGTAGTTACACAAAACTGCTAAAAGCTGTAGGCCTACTTCATATCAGAACGCCATGATACATCATTAAACAGTGAACAATATCACATGACTTGCATCTGAGCTTCAGCACACAGCTAAATGCTGAAGTCATTCGCCACATGACCTACACATGAAAAGTATTGCAGATACCATCAAGTAAAGTTGATCTTTTTATATACTGTATATCACAGAATATCTAAAGTGAATAAAAAGTACCACCCACCACATATTAAACTGAATACATTATGTGAATTCACACCCTCATGCTATGTTTATATGCTAACCTTTTCTTTTATTCAAGGTTAGCTCTCCTGATAATCCATGTAGCCTTGAAGATTGCTCAGTCGGCCTCCTTGTCCGACTACTGACCTCCATTATATAAAACATGTAATATGTTTGATTCCTCTATTTCCCACAGAGATCTGCCTATTGACGAAAGGTCGTCGTACAGCTAGCGTCCGCGCTGACACCTACTGCAGACTTTTCTCGCTGTCTGTGGACCATTTCAACGAAGTCTTGGAGGAATATCCCATGATGCGCCGTGCTTTCGAAACCGTGGCTATCGACCGTTTGGACCGCATCGGTAAGACCAGAAACCCAACCCTCGCCTTCTCTTCTAGTCTAATGCCTGAACCTTGTGTGTGTTTGTTGCGCGTTTGTCCTGTCCTTCATCGCACTTCAATCATCTACCATTATGTTGCATGACATGTATATATGCTCCCTTATTTTCTCTTTTTTTTTCTTTGTCCAAATGTTTCGTATGGATTATAGTCTTTACAAACCGTTAAAACTAATGGCAAATAAATGTTACTGAGTGGTCTGTCGTTAAGCGACAGTGCATGTAGCCGTCCTGCCAGGGGCCGCTCGCCCTGCTGGTTTTGGTTCAATGTCTTCCCCAAATGGACGCATGGAGGGTGGACGGAGGCAAACCCTCACCAGCATGAGCCTCCGTTCCACTCCCCCACCCCGCACACCTGGGTATGAGCACCACCCCGCCCCCTCCCTTGACCCTAGCAGCAGCAGAGCGCCCCCTAGAGGGGTTTTGAGCTGGTGCACTAAAGGGCAAGGGCTTAAATAATTAACTATCAATTAGGACCAGTTCTTCACATGTTAGTGTAGTCCCTGCCCATTTAAAGTGCTTACTTTATTCTATTTATTTACTTATTTTTTTTCCTCAAAGCACAGAAATGTTTAAAAAAATATAATAATAATAATAATTCAGTTTAATTTAATTTATGGTAACTTCATATACTTTATAATAAGGATATTTTTTTTTACATTAGTTTATGCATTAGGCATCATGAACTAACACAGTAGTATTTTTACAGCAAAGTTTATTAAAGCATTTAAAGTTGCATACATTGAAGGGATAGTTCAGCCCAAAATGAACAATTTGTCATTACTCACACACCCTCAAGTTGTTCTAATCCTACAGTGCATACGGAAAGTATTCACAGCACTTTACTTTTTCCACATTTTGTTATGTTACAACCTTATTCTAAAATTGATTAAATTCATTATTTTCCTCAAAATTCTACAAACAATGTCCCATAATGACAATGTGAAAGAAGTTTGTTTGAAATCTTTGCAAATTTATTTAAAAAAACAACAAAACAAACAAACAAAAAATAATGTACATAAGTATTCACAGCCTTTGCTCAATACTTTGTTGAAGCTTGGCATCAAAGTCTTTTTGAGTATAATGCTACAAGCTTGGCACACCTATTTTTGGGCAGTTTCTCCCATTCTTCTTTGCAGGACCTCTCAAGCTCCATCAGGTTGGATGGGGAGCGTCTGTGCACAGCCATTTTCAGATCTCTCCAGAGATGTTCAATCGGGTTCAAGTCTGGGCTCTGGCTGAGCCACTCAAGAACATTTACAGAGTTGTCCCGTAGCCACTCCTTTGTTATCTTGGCTGTGTGCTTAGGTTTGTTGTCCTGTTGGAAGATGAACCTTCGCCCTAGTCTGAGGTCCAGATCGCTCTGGAACAGGTTTTCATTAAGGATGTATCCTGACTAGTCTCCCAGTTCCTGCCACTGAAAAACATCCCCACAGCATGATGCTGCCACCACCATGCTTCACTGTAGGGATGGTATTGGTCAGGTGATGAGTGGTGCCTGGATTCCTCCAGACATGACGCTTGCCTTTCAGGCCAAAGAGTTCAATCTTTGTTTCATCAGACCAGAGAATTTTGTTTCTCATGATCTAAGAGTCCTTCAGGTGCCTTTTGGCAAACTCCAGATAGGCTGTCATGTGCCTTTTACTGAGGAGTGGCTTCCGTCTAGCCACTCTAGCATGCAGGCCTGAATGGTGGAGCGCTGCAGAGATGGTTGTTCTTCTAGAAGGTTCTCCTCTCTCCACAGAGAAATGCTGGAGCTTTGTCAGAGTGACCATCGGGTTCTTGGTCACCTCCCTGACTAAAGCCCTTCTCCCCCGATCACTCAGTTTGGCCGGGCGGCCAGCTCTAGGAAGAGTCCTGGTGGTTCCAAACTTCTTCCATTTATGGATGATGGAGGCCATTGTGCTCATTGAGACCTTCAATGCTGCAGAATTTTTTCTGTACCCTTCCCCAGATCTGTGCCTCGATACAATTTTGTCTTGGAGGTCTACAGACAATTCCTTGGACTTCATGGCTTGGTTTGTGCTCTGGCATGCACTGTTAACTGTGGGACCTTATATAGACAGGTGTGTGCCTTTCCAAATCATGTCCAATGAACTGAATTTACCACAGGTGGGCTCTAATCAAGTTGTAGAAACATCTCAAGGATGATCAGTGGAAACAGGATGCACCTGAGCTCAATTTTGAGTGTCATGGCAAAGGCTGTGAATACTTATGTACATGTGATTTTTTTCGTTTTTTTATTTTTTATTTTTATAAATTTGCAAAGATTTCATACAAACTCCTTTCACATTGTCATTATGGGCTATTGTTTCTACAATTGAGAAAAAAAATATGAATTTAATTCATTTTGTGACAAGGCTGTAACATAACAAAATGTGGAAAAAGTGAAGCGCTGTGAATACTTTCCAGATGCATTGTATATGAGTTTCTTTCTTCTGCTGAACACAAAAGAAGAATGTTGGTAACCAGACAGTTGATGGAGCATTGGCTTTCATAGTGGGGGAAAAAAAATACTATGGAGTTCAATGGGGCCCATCAACTGTCTGGTTACGAACATTCTTTAAAATATCATCTTTTATGTTCAACAGAAAAAAGAAATTCATACAGGTTTGGAACAACATGAGGGTGGGTAAATGATGACAAAATGTAAATTTTGGGGGTAAACTATCACTTTAACATTAATGTAATTTGAATGAACATGTATAAACAAATGAACAATTGTATATTTATAAATTAACATTGAAGCCACAATGTGTAATTTTTCGCAGCTAGAGGTCGCTTATTCAAAACAAAGGCATAGCTTGATGACGCCTGGATTTCGCGGAGCTTTTATTATGCCAAAGACGACCGCTTTCCTTTTTCTGGTCATGCATACGCAGCTCTGTTTTATCGTATTAGATACATTATTTGAATGTGTTGAAAGTTATGTTATACTACATAATGCTACTCTGTGCATTCACTTGGCGACTACTATGAGACACTTGTTGCACACTGCAGTAAGCTAGATCGATATTAGGCATGGTAAAACATGGTACTCTCGGGAAATCAAGAAAACGAGATTTAAACAATAAGACTACCTGTGTTGAGCTATATAAAAATGATTCGTTTTCTGTCGATAAATGTATCCAAACAGTTGCTCACCTGTCTAAAAAAACAACAACACATAATATCTTAAAGCGTCTTTGGCGTTTCCATGGTTTCTACAAAATAAAACCAGAAATCGTAACGCGGGTATGATGTCATTGATAGGCGACGCACGGACACAGTCCGTGTTCTGATTAAAATTGCTTATTTCTCTGGATTTAAACATTCTTGGAAACATTTGGGATAATGTAAGTACACAAGTCAACAAAATATTGTTCTAGTGGTTTTTGAATATTTTACATAAACATATTATGCCTTTAACTGAGAAATACTAGGAAAAAAAATGTTGTTCATGATACCCAATGCATTAACTAATGTTAACGAAATGAACTTTATTGTAAAGTGTTCTTTTAACAAAACATATTGTTCCAAAGCAGCGAATGTTTATTTTCCAAATGTGTTTTTATTTTGTATTTTTTTTATTAATTTGTGCAAAATTTGCATGAATCACATCAACATTCATTAAAGGACAACATTAACATCTAAAATATCATATAAAAAAGAAAATCAGCAACACCTTACACCCACCTCATTTTTCACTACAACACATTTACTACCCTACTGAATGTTCTTCCCCATGAAAACATCCTAAAAATAGCATTATTTTTGTACTATGCTAAAATATGTAATGTACTTTTTTAAAACCAGGCTTGATGTACTTTAACATTTCCCCACTAAACACAAATCCATTATCACTCACACTTACTTCAGAAATACTGAAAAGAAGGATTTCTCTTTCAACCAGTTTCAAAGGAACAATGGAAAATAAAAAAGGGATTTTATTCAAGCTGTCTTAAGACAGAGACATCAGGTTCTGTAATGCTGCATATTTTAGTCTTTGTCTCATTGTTGAGATACAGGCCACCGTCCATCATCAATTTGAATTGTGTGGAATTCAAATGTGAGCTAGTGCATTCTGAACATTCGTAGAACATCGGTTTGATGTTCTGCACCATTCAATGGGTTTGGTCTATGACCTTTTTTTCTACTATTCAATTGAATTCTCTGTCACTAGGGTTTAAAATAGGGTCTTGAGCATGAACCTTGTTACTTATCACCCAACATCTCCATGAATTTTTTACTCAATAATAATGTTTAACTAGTTTGTGACAGACCAGATTTGAAGTGAAGCACAAATGCATCTTAAATTCAGTGGTCATATCCAAGCATAACTCCAAAAATATCTATTACAACATTTCTTTAAATAAGGGGTTGATATGATTACTGAATACACCAGTATAAACATGTCTTGTTTCTTTCTTTTTTTATCTTTTGATCTCACAGTTCATAAGATAAAACCAGAAGATAATTTAAGATGTGACCTGAAAACTCAAAGTAAATGTTTCTCCTTTAAGCATATGAAATGGTTATGACGTATACTAATATAGCATGAAGCCCTGCATAATTTCACAACTTGAGTGCATGAAACAAAAAGCTAGAAATATAAAACAGAATATCCCTTTTTAAGTTCCATTATATGGTCATTGTGATCAATACATTTTAGCACCTGCTTGCCTGCAACCTGACCTTATAAAAAAGTTAATTTTAGATATAGGTTTTAGTGTTATTTTAACCTTTTTCTTTAGTTCAATTGTTTTATTTTTGTGTTTATTTGCTAAATTCTGGCATGATGCTATTGACTTGCCTTGCACTTGGATTGGATTGGTTTGGATCAATATGCCCCCACTATTGTGACATGCACGTCACAACTAATCAATAACAGATAAGAATTGATGTGATCAGGCCAATCAAATCAAGTTAAAATAAATTAAATGAACCCCCAATTCGACAGCATGCATTACACTGTCCGAATTCCAAACTAGGATTCAATCTACACCCATCTCTGTTTGTGGCATTGATGTTTTCACCCTTTAAACGTCAGTCATATAACACGAGATGACCGGTGTAAACAAAGCCAAGACGTGCATTTGTCCTTTCATGTGGAGAACGGGCTTGTACTAGATTGCCACTGCAATATGCCAGCACTTTCAATTTGACATTAGTCTAACTAAAACAAGGGGTCTTGTCTCATACAAGGGAAAAATACGGACCGTGACATGATTGGTGCTCCATGTACTGTTTTTTGGACTGCAAATGCTTGTCTCGTCCTAAGCAAAAGAATTTGACAAAAAAAGAAAACAAAAGTTACCATGCATTAACCAGAATGACATGTTGTACAATTGATGTATCTATCTTTATTTAAAAATTATTTGACCAGGAGCCCCTCTTGAGATGAGCTCATCTCGTTTTCAAGAGTGTCCTGGCCGACCAGTAGGCAGCAGGTAAATTCCTCATGACGATCCAGATTTTCCCCCCCTCACATCTGAAACGATCCACAGGCTTAAGGCAGCCAGCATGTGTTCAGTGCACCAGTGGACCTCAAAACGAAGGTTAAATCAAATGAATAAAATGCCATTGTAAGTAAAAACAATTGGTTGCATGTTACTGTTAAAGTCAAGGCAAGTACTTTTTATAGTCTATTCCCTGTCATGTTTGGGCATTTATCATATATATCTGTCTTTATGATAACCAATGCATGCATACTATTTGATCAGTTCAAGAAATTCCAAAAAGTGTGCTTCACTTAAGGTTTTAACTGCAAGAAAATAACCATAATGAGAACAACGCTGCTGCTTGTTATGATGATGTTGCTAAACACAAAAATGCTTCATTATGTACCTTTGATTTTGTCTGTACCTTTAATAGTGGTGGGAAAGATGCCTTAAAATTGTAGCTTGCTCAGCCGATTTAAGGTAGTTTATTTATACTCAAGCCACTTTAAATATTTAGTTATGGAAAGCAGGGGTCAGTATGTTATTACATTTATCAGATTATATAATTTAAATTTAATTTAAACTAGAAAAAAACACCCTAATATATACACTTAATTATAAACAAATTACCCAAAGTGGTACTCAGACAGTGATTTTTTTTTAGTTCAAACAAACTGATTCACTAGAATATTCATTACACTAAAGTATGAAATAGAGAGTTTAGATTAGCAACATACAAAACCTTTAAACAAGGTTACTATAAAATGTAAAAAAAAAAAAATTGTAGCCTCATTGCTAATTTTAGTTTCTGATCTTTCAAACACAGAGCTCCCACACATTTAGACCAATGACTTTCAGTTATTTGTTGCGATTATTATTATTTTTACTCTTTTGCACTCACAAAGAGCAAAATAAATATTTTAGAGCTGGCCTAACTTTGAGATTCTCAGATATTTCCAGGTTGAGATTAGGAACATCCATTTACAAACTTAGATAACAGTTATATCTAAAGTAGTTAACAGTTTTTTTCTGTTAGCAACAGAAGCTAAAACAGGCAGCTTTGTCCCAGCCTATTTATATCCATGGTCCAAACGTCATGGCGGCCACCTGGCAAGGTGCTTGAGCTCAATGGTGTGCCACGTTCACGGCTCACTGTGTTCCACTCATTAATTAGAGAATGGGAGGCAGACTCCAGGTTATTAGGCATCTTTAGTGACACAGATAGAGAGAAATGAAGCCCAATATCCCCATTCAGCCCCAGAAGGATGCGGCAGAGGGCTAATGTGTCTCAGCGGAGACCGTCAAGCTTAGAGGTGAAATGGAATGTTCCGTTCTACTGAATGTCTAAGAACATTCTTTGGGAATTCATGTTTCTCCATACAAGCCCCATTTAATAGGTTTTGTTCTGAAAGAGATTGTGGGTTACTGTGAAATTGATGCTAAGGCAATGTTCAGAATGTCTTTTTTATAAATCTTTTCTTGCTCACAATCAAATGTTGTGGCACTCTCAAATGATATTTTTGCCAAAACTCCCCACAGGAAAGAGAGATCTCAATTATGAGGCTGAGATGAAATTGAGAGTTTTGCTTAAAACTGAGCACTGGTCTAAAATTTCTCAAATTGTGCTTGGATTTGCAAAAGTACCAAAGTCTGCCAACAAATTATTACAATATGAACTAAAAATTCTCATTAAATTCTTTAAGAAAACATGTGACATATTTGAAAAAAAAAAAGAGAGAGAGAGAAAAAAGAAGGCATTTTTGTCCAGTTGCATATACAGTGAAACATACAATTTGGAAATACTGACAGCATCTAAAGCATAACACATTTAGGCATGCATGCATAGCTTTAGAAACGTAATGTACATTTTATAATTATATATAGAAATGCATTTTCCTAATTTCGCTAAAATTGTCATATACATACACATACATATGCATACACACACACACACACAGATCAGGCATAACATTATGACGAAGTGAATAACACTGATTATCTCTTCATCACGGCACCTGTTAGCGGGTGGGATAATATTAGGCAGCAAGTGAACATTTTGTCCTCAAAGTTGATGTGTT
Organism: Rhinogobio ventralis; assembly: GCA_039654625.1. Lineage (NCBI taxonomy): Eukaryota > Metazoa > Chordata > Actinopteri > Cypriniformes > Gobionidae > Rhinogobio > Rhinogobio ventralis. The sequence continues at coordinate 9,515,771 of CM077208.1, read as the reverse complement.
GGGCAAGCGTAAGGATTTGAGTGAGTTTGACAAGGGCTAAATTGGTATGGCTAGACGACTGGGTCAGAGCATCTCCAAAACTGCAGCTCTTGTGAGGTGTTCCCAATCTGCAGTGGTCAGTATCTATCAAAAGTGGTCCAAGGAAGGAACAGTGGTGAACCGGCGACAGGGTCATGGACGGCCAAGGTTCATTGATGCACGTGGGGAGCAAAGGCTGGCCCGTGTGGTCCGATCAAACAGATGAGCTACTGTAGCTTAAATTGCTCAAGAAGTTAATGCTGGTTCTGACAGAAAAGTGTCAGAATACACAGTGCATCGCAGTTTGTTGCGTATGGGGCTGCATAGCTGCAGACCAGTCAGGCAGCAAAAGGGGACCAACACAATATTGGGACAGTGGTCATAATGTTATGCCTGATCGGTGTATATACGTGGTGGCACTAAACATATCTAATTAATGCCATTTATTAAATACAATAAAATCAACATTTGTAAACATTTGTAGGTCTCTCTGTAGTTGCATTATCTAAAAATGCATACCGTTTTAGATGCTGTCAATATGTTAGTAATGCATATGATTTTGTCTAAGCAAATACATGCAAATGTGCATGTCCTAGAACCACTTTAAAAACACCTACAATTACTGAAATCACATTGGCTAAGGATTGCATTATTTCCAAATAATACCACTTGGTTTTCATATTTTGTTATGCAATGCTATGACATTCATACATATTAAATGTGACTTAAGTGTCTATACTTTCTGGGTCACTGAATGCCAAATTCTTAGGTTTAGGCCCGGGTATCCTAAGATTATATAATTTCCTGCAGAAATCCCTGTAGATTGATGGCAAAATCTGGTAAATAAAATAGCATACCAAGTGAAAGTTCCTGCAAGTGTGTACCATGCCAGGCTGTTGTTGAAAATAAGAACTTGTTCTTCAGTGACTTGCCTGGTTAAATAAAGGTTGAACAAAACATGTTAAACCCATTGATCCAGATGGACCTTGTCTAGATCCCCTTCTCCACTGGCCCTTTAGAGTCCTATGAATAACATGTTTTTGATCAACTCCTCATTCACAGAATTCATGATACCTCCAAACTTCTTTACAGACATCACGTAAGTCTGTAGACGTACAGTGCGTGTTTATTTAGAAGTAGACTGTAGTCTCCTCAATGTTCATCTGGGTTTATTTCACTGTTGCTGCCAGTAGATTACACATCATGGCCTTTGCCTTCTGAGAACGAATGCACAAAGGCCATTTCCTCAGGGTGGGTTGCAAACATCAGGGAAAATCAGTCAATATTTTTCCCCCATGACAAAATACATCACAGGTCTGACTGCCTCTACACAAAACTCACCCAGCCATGTTTACAGCTAGCAGACTAGTCGATACACACTGTGAACAAGGAAATTGTGCATATTTGGATATGCAAGGACACGACAGGCCTGTAAAACCTAAAAGAAGTCTCCAGGGAGGTCTTTGTCCTTACCACGATTATGTACACGTTATTCATGTCTCCCTGAATAAGTGTTCCTGTCCAGACCAGACTTGTTCATCCTCAGGAGCCCCTTTCTTTCTCCAGTGACATAAGATATCTCTCATTTTCTGCCTCATCTAACAACAAATGACAGTGCTGAAGCTCTTCGTTATTGGTTATTGATTGCTTCCCCCCAAGGGAACGGTCTCAAATTAAATGTACGTATTACAGTAAGTTATTAGGAGACAGTATTTAAATTCCTTCATCCTGACAGTTACGGTTCTGTGTTAACACATTATGTTCTTAATAGTAGATCATATTGTTCTTATTTTAGTTTAAACCATCATCCATCTGGTGCTGATGGCTTATGTCCACATACTTTTGGCTAAGTAGTGTACGTCTATACAAGAAAAGTATTGTTTTCATATTGCATAAAAGCTGCTGTGCCCACTTTAAAGCAAGTCTTTTTTCCCAATTCATTTTTCCATGGGGTAAAAAAAAAAAAACCTTCAATAAAGATTTAAGACACAAAGCAAATCAAACCAAAATAATATAACTTATACAAAAACATCATTACAAACTTTGATTTAAAGCAGAAAAAAAGTATTTCAAAATCTGAAAAAGTACAAAATACCATAATAACATATTTAATGAGGGAATGTACTTCAATCCCATGGTTTAAGAAGTATGAATTTAAGGGTTAGATCATCCAAAAATGAAAATTCTGTCATTAATTACTCACCCTTATGCTGTTCCAAACCTGTAAGATTTCTGTCCCTCTACTGACAGCTTTATTAACTTTTTGAAGTGTCAAAGTGGTGGTTACGCAACCACCACTTTGACACTTCAAAAAGTTCATAAAGAGATCATAAAACTAATCCATATGAATTGAGCGGTTTAGTCCAAATGTTCTGAAGAGACACAATCGCTTTATACCCTGAACAGATTTAATTAAGGCTTTTATTCACATATAAACATTCATCATCACACACATCAGTTATGGTAAACAGAAGCTCAAGCATGTTTTTTTGACGTGGGAGAACCAATGAGGTTCATTCTCGTGTTACGCAGCACGTTTAAGCTTCCACAAGAACCAATGAGGTTCATTCTTGTGCATCTCATGCAGGTTTGGTTGAGCTTCTGTTTATGTCCGCTAATTAATGTTTGTTTATATGTGAATAAAAGCCTAAATTCAATCTGTTCATCATATAAAGCGATCGTGTCTCTTCAGAAAATTTGGATTAAACCACTCAATTCATATGGATTCATTTTACAATCTCTTTATAAACTTTTTGAAGTGTCAAACTGGTAGTTGTGTAGCTGTCAATGAAAAGTACAGAACTGGCTCAGATTTGATAAAAAATATCTTCATTTGTGTTCCGAAAATGAAGTCTTGCGGGTTTGGAATGATGACAGTAAATGAGTAAATGATGACAGAATTTTCATTTTTTGAGTGAACTTACCCTTTAAGTACTTAAAAAGAAATAAGTAAATAAATACATAAATAAATGTAAAATATATATAAAAAAATTATTTATTAGAAGCATTAAAACAATATATTTTAAGTTTACTGCAAAATAATAATATTTAGTAGATTGAGATTCTGTACTGTACTTTATTCAATACCAGAGCTGTCACAAAGACAAGTGTAATTTCTTAATGGTTGTACTACTATTTCATTAATGTCTGTCAGGTAGTTGTGACAATTTATGCATGGTTTTTCTAAAAAAAAAAAAAAAATTTAAATGCAAGTAGCATTGACGCATTATTAATGCTTTATAATGCATTATTAAAACTTTAGCAAAATTTGAAGAATATTATTTATGATGCAACACATCTGCAAAACTCATTTGACTCATTGCAAAACTGTTAGCAACTGTCCCCATAACCTAGCCTTAAATTTAAATTTAAATTAACAACACTGCAGACAGCTTGATATACAGCAGCTGGGTCATGAAACTGTACTTTTTTTTTTTTTCTTTTTTTTTAATGGTAAAAACTCCAGCATGCGTCTGATTCTCTCTTACGGCGATGGATGAGAGATTGATAGCCTGCTTTACACCTTCAGCTCTGCTCAACTATTGTGTACAAAAGGGCAGTATAGAAGAGGTTCATGGAAAGATCGATACATCCCTCATTTATGATAGCAGTAAAATAGTGACTAAGAGAACAGAATGGATCTAAATCTATTTGGCACACTGGAGTAAAGTTAAATTCATATTTGGAAACCCTAATAACCATCGCACCATATCTAATCTCACCTTCTAACATTCTTTACAAACATTACCTGATCAATCAGTTGATTTTTATGGTTCCAACTTTATAGAATATGACATCGATATCACAGTAACCCACAAATAGATGACTATTAATTTCAATGATCAATAATTCTACTTATATTTTGGTGCATCATTTGTAGGCAATGGAGGTCTAAAAATAATAATAATCATAAAAACTTCACTTTTCGTAAATTTACTTTTTCATTGCACTAAATTGATTTTACTTTACTGTTACATTTAACTCATTTTAAACTTTTTTTAATTTGTTTGTAAAGTATTTTAATGTATTTTAATGAATGCACTGATTGTTTTCTTCATTTTATTTTACACACTGTAGATCACTACCACAGATAATTAATTTAGCCTAGCTTTTTAGGGTAGACAGACAATAAAAATTAGCAACTATTTAATAGAAGAGGCAATAATAGCCATGAACTTATTACAACAACAACTAAGTTTATACACAATATATAAAACAAAAGGCTTATAGGACCATTGGCTGCTGACATAAAGGTTATTTTATTCATGGTAATATCCTACTATTATCTTTGTATTTGTCCTGTTAAAGTAGTACTAGATACCCTGCTGGAAAACAAACAGCTTAGACATACCTAATCTATCTCGTCTCCTAGCCTGGCCAAACTTGTCCACAATTGTCCCCTTTAAAGTTCACCCTCGAGCCATCCTAGGTTTATATGACTTTCTTCTTTCAGCCAAACACAATTGGAGTTATATTAAAAAATATCCTGGCTCTTCCAAGTTTTATAATGGGAGGGAATAGTACCCTAGATTTTGAAGCCCAATAAAGCACATTCCATCCATCATAAAAGTAATCCATACGGCTTCAGGGGCCTTCTGAAGCGAAGCAATGAGTTTTTGTAAGAAAAATATCCATATTTATAACTTTATAAACTATAATCACTGGCTTCCTGTAACGACTGTACGCAAGTCAAGTTCCAGTGGAAGAGTGACCTCTGACCCAACACATGAAGTACGATGTAGGAGTGGCGTAAGCTTAAGTGAGAGTAGACACCTCTCACGGTTTAAATAAACAGGGCTGGGCAACAAACTCAAGCTCCTCTTCTCTTATATCGAAATCCTCTGACATCTCTAAAATCTTGTTTTAGACTTCTAATTCATGACTGGTGTTTTGTTCTGCTCTATCCTCTGCACTTCCACATTCCTCATGCGTCAGGTCAGAGGTCACTCTTCTGCCAGAACTAGATTCGCACATGGCCATTACCGGATTTATTTTTAATTTATTTTTATTTTATAGTTTATGAAGTTATAAATATTAAATACATTTTTTTTTTTTTTAAATGCACCACTTCGCTTCAGAAGGCCTTTATTAATCCCCTGGAGCCGTATGGATTACTTTTATGATGGATGGATAGATGCACTTTTTTGGGCTTCAAAATCTATGGTACCATTCACTCTTATTATAAAGCTAGGAAGAGCCAAGATATTTTTAAATATAACTCAGATTGTGTTTGGCTGAAAGAAGAAAGTCATAATACACCTAGGAAGGCTTAAGGGTTAGTAAATTATGGGTGAAATTTTGGGTGAACTAACTCTTTAAGTTTAGCTGGTTGTGGTCTTCAAGCCTAACCAGATTACGATTGCTCAAAACCCCTCTAGACCAGCCTGACCAGACTCGGAGACCAGCTAATACCTTCAAACCAGTTTAGAAAAAAAGCTCTAAAATGATTTGAGGCTTGCTTTCCAACAGGGTAACGAAACATATTTTTCGAGTAACTGTGGTGTGCTCAAAGATTGTGATGTTTTAGACTTGTGTACTTACTATACCAATAGTGAAAAACAAATGTGAATTGAGATTCATTGCATAAGCATATGAGGTAAGCACCTCAGAGGTTGAATCCAGCATCAGTCCTACTTCAAAATCTCTACTTAGGAGTGACTAGCCTCCCCTTTCTACATTTGTGAGACCTTTGTGCTTCTCTCACTGTTCAACACTCTTTGTTACCCTATTTGGTCTAGTTGTTATCTGCTCAGCCTAAACTAAAGATTGACTATTTTTTGGTTTCACCCCCCAATAGGGAAGAAGAACTCACTCCTGCTCCAGAAATTTCAGAAGGATCTGAACGCTGGCGTCTTCAACACTCAGGAGAACGAGTTGCTGAAGCAGATCATCCGGCAGGACCGAGAGATGGTGATGATGGTGGATCGGAAGCAATCGGTCACGGGGATGAACTCCACGCCGATGTCTGGAAACTCCATCATTAACTCTCCCGCTCAGCCACCGTTCTCTACAGCAACTGCTATTCTTGGGAACAACCAATTACAGCAGCAGGCCGCCCCACTAAGTTACAGCACCTCCGCCACTATAACCCCATCAGGCCGCATGCCGCCCTCACAGGGTGTCACGTTTTCGGCGCCGAGCGTTTCTTACGGTAACTTGAGCACCTCTTCCCAGAATCCCCCTACGCCCTTGCAGCAACCGACAGGGGCGATCATGTCCCCTTGTTCGTTCACCACATCCATTTGCAGCCCCCCGGTGCAGACCCCTATAGCCAGCCGAACATTCCAGTACGGATCGCCAACGGCCTCCCAACTGTCCCTTGTACAGCATACCTTACCCCAGCAGGCCTCGCCCGGCTCCATACAACCACAACAACAACAACAACCGGCACAACAACAGCCACAGCAATTGCATGGGGCGTCCCCTCAGAGGAGCGATGTCCACAAGAGCGCACAGGCGCTCCAGTCAGGCAGCCTGAGCAAGGACATACGCCACCTCTCTGCCTCGCAGCCGTCACTGCCCCACGAGACCTCATTGGCTGCCCGAGCACACCCCACATCTGGCGAATCACTCGCTTCCATTCAGCCACCCATGGGATCCGCGGCAGGCATCCAGGCCCCGGGCTCCGTGCTGCAAAGCGGCATCCGCACCAATGTCCCACAGAGGGTTGCCCTTTTCCGGCAGATGTCATCGGGTGCATTACCACCGGTGCGCATGGCGCCTTCTAGTGCCCAGCACAGGGATTCCACAGGCTCCAGGAGAGAGTCGGCAGTCTTAAGCAGTACAGAGACGGAACAAGACAAGATGCGGTTTGCATCGAATTTATGATCCCATTTTACTTTTTTCACATTCATTTTTTTTAAAAGATATTTTGATTGATTTTTATGGAGAGACAAAAAAATGGGGAAAAAGACTTGTATTTTTTTTCTCCAACTTCCTCTGAAAAAAAAAAAACCTCATAGCTATCCTGTACAGAATTTCCTTGTACTATATTTTAGACACACTTCCCCTTCAACTTAAGAATGTATATTATACAAAATATATATGTGCAAATCCAACTAGAATATTTGGCATTGACCATATGGGAAAAAAAAAAAACTCTAGTATAAACGCAAGTCTTCCTCTTTAACATATGTGACTATAACGTGTCTGAAGATGTTCTTTTCTGTTGACGTTTTCCTTACAGTTCCGATTTTTTCGTTTTTGGTACGGGAATGCAATGATGTTTTTGAATGTGTTTTTGTTGAATTTTTGTTCTTGATGAGAAGATGACAAAGTCCAGCATTCAGCAGCTTTTGGCATCACTGTGGAAAATGTTTGTGCAAATCGAAACTGGGAAATACGGAAATGTTTAAAAAGCACATCTACAAACTTTTACCGGCTGGAAAGAAAAAAGATAATATCAGAAAATGCTCGGCGCACCAAATCAAGGTGTGGTTTCGACATCTGCAATACTTCGTGTTGTGCAGTAATTGCGTTGCGTTTCAAGACAGCCTTTGTGCATTAAAGGGAATGAATGTTTTTTTTTAAATTTAGTTTAATTTATTTTTACGAAGGATGTGTGGTCATATCGGATGGTTTTATTTTCTATATCTGAATTTCAGAACGAGACGGACATTATGAAATGTCACTTAAAGACTGTACATTTACAATATTTATAAAACTAAAGATTATCACCATTATGCAATAGACTGTGATATGAAGATTACCTATATGTGTGTTGTACATAGTTTTGTAGAACTAGTATTTACAAAAGTAATGTGTGGTGCATTTCTCAAACATGGCAATGTCTTATCTCTGTCAGCCGCCTGGGTAATGTCTATATATGCATATATATATATATATAAATATATATTCAAATGGTAATATGTGGCAACAAACATCAGAAACAATCATTAGAGATAATAAAACCTTAATGCAAATAGTAGCATTACAGTAGGTAGCACTAAAGACAATATATGTATTCCAAAATATCTTGCTGGTCAAATATAAAGGTATATGAGTGGGGGTAAGGGGGGAGGGGGGTTATGCATCATCAACATCATCATCAGCAGCTTAATGCAAATTATGTTATATAATCTTTTACATTTTACAATCCATAAATGGAAATCAAATGTATTTATTTTATCCTTTCCTGGGCTGACGTAACATAAGGAAGCCTCCAGCTGCCTGTATACATCAATAGATGCTTTATTTTATAATAGTTGCATATTAGTGTTCTTCTCATGGATCAGTATTATGTACACACTACTCCATCATATTATTACATAGAACTAGATGTTCTGATTATGCATTTTCCATTATTTTTCATATTTAACGACTGTAAAAACATTGATGTATTTATTTCCACTGTATGTAATGCTACTAATGCTCTGCTAGTTCTACAAAAACATCAACCTTTAAGTCTAACCTTTACGCAACATAAAAATCTGTAAACCGATGGCACTGCAGACACAATTATCCAAGTGAACAGCAGAAACTATTCAGCATTTTTTTCAGGAGTAATTATGTGAATCCAACAAAGTATCAGAGAGAATAGACGGACAAATATAGATGTTCAAAGAAAGAAAAATAGAAGCTGCTTTGCATTAAGGTTTTTATCTCTCCCGTTCGTCGATTCATCCAGTCTGGGGCTTAAGACTTTGAAATGGCATGTCAGTCGCCCGTATTGGGGGTAACAGATTTACCAAGGGGTAACTAGCAGCTGTGACTTCTATTTTTAATTTATTCTTACAATACTGCTACCGAAATTTGGTAGAATAAAGCAAAAACTCATCTGACCTGTGCAAAGTCTCCAAGCCCCCTTGCACAAAGTTTAAAAGATGACAATACTCCAAAAAAAAAAAAAAGAAAAAAAAAAAGCCCACTTGTGTCAGTACTGTACCAGTGCAAATCCCATACAGCGACCATAAGCGCATGCATTGTCACGAATACATAAAAAGAGAAACTATTTAAAAAATGTTGACGTTTAAATGTATTGTAAGATTATGTTTTTTGTTTATTGTCTGCCTAGACGTTCTCTGTGCGTATCAGAAACATTGAGTTTTCACGAAAAGGACATTCTTAAGTATTTGTGCCTAAACTATAGCCATGTTTCATCCTGTTCCTTTCATGAGTGAGACTCGTGTGTGTGCGTGCGCTCGCACACGTGTATGTAAACAAGTGTATACGTGTATGTTCAATGTTTTCCAATGAGAACAAAAAGCAATGGGAATGGCCAAACGTATCGGAGCAAAGAAACAGGATCGCAGAGGTCTTTGCTTGGCATATGCGATTAACATACTAGTGAAAATACCAAGTATAATCGCATTAAACAAACTAATCAGTATCGGCTAGAATCACGATAGATCCTGGGAATGTTGAAATGTGTGTGGAACTTAACTTTATAGCCACTGATGTTGTGTGGAATGAAACTGGCCAAAGTGAAACATTTCAATACAAACGTTCATTGTGAATTGCACTTTCTGTTTAAAGAGAGAAAGAGAGAGAAATCTAGAAGCAGAAATATATACTGTACATTAGTTGGTTAACTAAAGGGGTTAAATACAACAAAAAGTGCTTAACTCCTGCTATGCCATAGTGTATAGAAACTAGATAGGACAGTCAGCAGTACTCTGGGTATCTGCTACTTTTTGATACTGTACTTGCCTTTGAAGAGGAATGCTTCCCGTGTTAATGTGCTTTTTCCTCTCAGCTTTAAATACTGTTAGAATTCCGGAGTGGAATGGGAAGGAGAGACGCTCATACAACAATACACAAAAAAAAAAGAGAGAGAGAGACAGAGAGAGAGAGAGAGAGAGAGAAAGAGAGAGAGAACGAGAGAGAGAGAGAGAGAGAATGCTGTCACTTTCTGAGGAGGTGTTTTAAGAAAACCAGCACATATCTTCGTATGTTTGTTTGTTTTGTATTTATTTTTATCATATATTTGTGTTTATGTGATGGGAAATGAACAATGCAAAAGAACAAAAGGGAAGAGTGATGTTTTAATAAAGGGAAAAAACTAAATGTTTGGTTTGCAGCCTCCACGATTCAGGTGAAATCATTTTGTTTGACATGTTCAATGATGTGACGCAAATGATGGAAGATTCTAGAACAGGCCTCAAACTCTTAATCTCAGCTGATTTTTTTTCCATTATGCTCGTTCATACACAAACGCTTGGTTTAAAAAATTTAAAAATAAAAATAAAAAAACGGGGACAAAAATCATTCAATAAAACATGAACAATTAGTTACTTGATCCTGAATAAAGAAAGGTAAATGTATACTTTCTTACACCTATATGCAGACAAACGGTGTTTGTCAAAAAATTATTTTGACTTTCTTTTTTTTCCTTTGTAAATAATAAACCTTTAAAATATAGAGAAAAAAAATAAAAGAACTATTGCCATTTACCACCAGGCTTCTGTGTGTTTTTGTGATGAGTTGCCATTTGTTAATGTTCAGCTTGCTTTTTTTTTTTTATTATTATTATTAGTGGTATAATCTACAGACATGAAATTGTGCGGCTTGTTGAGTTATGCAATTACGTTTCACAACAAGACACTTTACCGTTGTTTATTCTGTTATGAATGTGTTCAGATTGTAACGGTGCATTCACACAGGGCGTCGGCGCTTGACGGAGGGCGTGTCTGAAGCTTGGTGTTGATGCGACCATCATAGTGACAACAGCAAATCACATAACTTTTCCAGTGTTGCATGAACACAATTGGCTAGCGTCTGCACTAGGGTATTTGCATAGGCGATCTGATGGCTGACACCTGCATCAGCACTTAAAAAGTTGAACGTTTTTCAACTTCTGCTGCAAGCAACACCATTGACGCAAAAAAACCTACAATTCAGTTTGGCAACGAATGACATCACCCATTCAAAGTAAATGAGAAGCGTTAACGCTGACGTCCATGTGAATGCACCCTTAACAATTCTAATTTACTTTGAATGCGTGACGTCATGCATTGCACTGAATTGTGGATTCTGTTGCATCACGTCACTGGTGTTGCTAGCGGCAGAAGTTAAAATTTTTTTCAACTTTTCAAGCGCCAACGCAGGCATCAGCCAATCAGATCACCTATGCAAATATACTAGCGCAAACATTAGCCAATTGCATTCATGGAACACCGGAGAAGTAATGTGATTGGCTGTTGTCACTATAATGGTGGCGTCAAGGCTGTGTTCAGCCCCGACAAAACGTTGCAAAATGTTTTTTAAACGGAAAAATGTCTCAAATGCTGTTGCACACCGTTTCCAGGAAATATGTCGTTCAACCCGGAAACTGTAGCAAAACGTTGCGCACCGGTTTGAGCTTGAATGTGCCCCAAGCTTCAGACACGTCCCTCCATGTGAATGCAGCATAATACTGACCTCATATAAACAAAATCAATGGCAAAATATTCATTGCTAAAGTCCCTGGGCTGGTTAAAACTAATGTGGACATGCTAGTAAAAGTAACAGGCTGACTTAAAAATTTAATTGTCACCTAAGTCTAGCAAACACCTAGCAACATACAAACAATCACTCTGAACACCTCAGAACTACATTGCAATGCTCTTGAAACACTTTTGATAACACATAAAAAGACATTAAATAAATTCAGACATTGTTGTTAGATGTTCATCACCGAACCAATCAGATCGTTTCTGCTTTTCTGCAATTGACAACACAGAAGAAATCCATCCACTTCCTGTAAACAGAAAATCAATCCAATCTCTTGACAGTCAAAAGAAAAAAGGAAAATTGATCTTACCAAATCCTTTTGTTCCTATGTACTAGAATCCTCCATTTTGTGTCCAAAAGTTAAATAATTGTAAATTCCAGATCACAGGAGAAAAGTCACATCCACGTTGTCTATTTGGAGAAACAAAAAACATAAGACTGGGCTACAAGCTCAAAACAGGTGCATCTACAAGAAGTAAAAACAGGTGAAAGAAGGCTTAGAGGAAGCCTAGTTAAAAGTCCCCTGCACTTCCTGTTTTTTTTTTTTTTTGAGAGTACATATATATGTGTGCATGTTTTTGTGTATGTTGTTTTATTATTAATTAATTGCTTTTAAAATAGCTAAAAAAAGGAATTTTATGTTATGTTAAATTAAATTAAATGTCCAATGAAACTATTTGAATGTGTTGCAGAAATATAAATGAACTCTTTGACTGACAGTTTCTTAGTGAACTATAAATTTGGAGGGAGGAACAGAGAGGGGATGTCAGTGTCTCCTGTGGTGAAATGAAAAATGATCTCTTTGGGATGGTCAGGATTTCCATTCATTACCCTCCGCTGCAGTTATCAGTCATGAAGTATTCATACATTCTGACAGAACCCTCTCACAGTTGGTTCTGATTAACAGGACACCTTACACACAGTTTGGATTCATAATTTACACTCAACAATAGGGATTATTAGACTTCTGAATGCTTAATAAGTCTGAGATAGAATGAAACATTTGCATCTCTCTTCATATGCAAATCCTCTATTTTGATTTAATAACCCAAACTAGGTTATTAATCAGGAATTATAATAAAAGCATGTAAAAGTATATTCATCACACTATCGCTGCGTCCAAAATCACATACTGTATAGTAGGTAGAATGAATGAAATTCGGACAAACTACATCCGCCATGTTGTCGCTACACTTCTGTTCAGAAATCCTCTACCTCTAAGTGTCCATCGAATGCGCACTTACATATATTTATGTAATATATATACACTCACCTAAAGGATTATTAGGAACAGCATACTAATACTGTGTTTGACCCCCTTTCGCCTTTAGAACTGCCTTAATTCTACGTGGCATTGATTCAACAAGGTGCTGAAAGCATTTTTTAGAAATGTTGGCCCATATTGATAGGATAGCATCTTGCAGTTGATGGAGATTTGTGGGATGCACATCCAGGGCACGAAGCTCCCGTTCCACCACATCCCAAAGATGCTCTATTGGGTTGAGATCTGGTGACTGTGGGGGCCATTTTAGTACAGTGAACTCATTGTCATGTTCAAGAAACCAATTTGAAATGATTCGAGCTTTGTGACATGGTGCATTATCCTGCTGGAAGTAGCCATCAGAGGATGGGTACATGGTGGTCATAAAGGGATGGACATGGTCAGAAACAATGCTCAGGTAGGCCGTGGCATTTAAACGATGCCCAATTGGCACTAAGGGGCCTAAAGTGTGCCAAGAAAACATCCCCCACACCATTACACCACCACCACCAGCCTGCACAGTGGTAACAAGGCATAATGGATCCATGTTCTCATTCTGTTTACGCCAAATTCTGACTCTACCATCTGAATGTCTCAACAGAAATCGAGACTCATCAGACCAGGCAACATTTTTCCAGTCTTCAACTGTCCAATTTTGGTGAGCATGTGCAAATTGTAGCCTCTTTTTCCTATTTGTAGTGGAGATGCATGGTACCCGGTGGGGTCTTCTGCTGTTGTAGCCCATCCGCCTCAAGGTTGTGCGTGTTGTGGCTTCACAAATGCTTTGCTGCATACCTCGGTTGTAACGAGTGGTTATTTCAGTCAAAGTTGCTCTTCTATCAGCTTGAATCAGTCGGCCCATTCTCCTCTGACCTCTAGCATCAACAAGGCATTTTCGCCCACAGGACTGCCACATACTGGATGTTTTCCCTTTTCACACCATTCTTTGTAAACTCTAGAAATGGTTGTGCGTGAAAATCCCAGTAACTGAGCAGATTGTGAAATACTCAGACCGGCCCGTCTGGCACCAACAACCATGCCACGCTCAAAATTGCTTAAATCACCTTTCTTTCCCATTCTAACATTCAGTTTGGAGTTCAGGAGATTGTCTTGACCAGGACCACACCCCTAAATGCATTGAAGCAACTGCCATGTGATTGGTTGATTAGATAATTGCATTAATGAGAAATTGAACAGGTGTTCCTAATAATCCTTTAGGTGAGTGTATATATATATATGTATTGCCCCAATCAGGTTTTTAAAAGTTAGTGTACATGGTTATCAAGGCCACAGACACATTACTATGTGATAGTGTGAAGAAAATTAAAGGAAAGATAATAAATATGACAAAAATTTTATTGTGACCATTTCCAATCAAACTGTAATTGAGTCTAATTATGCATGTGTAAAAATATTTAATTGTATTTTAGACACATATGCTAATATTAGCTTTCACAGGGGTATCACTTATGTTTATAGCAAGTTAGCAACAGTGCAGGACAAGTTATGCATTTCATATTTAGAGTTAGGGTTTGAAACAAGCCATTAGCATCACTAATTAGCATCTTAATTTAAATAATCAATCCACATCCCAGAAATTCTGTTTGAATACGTACGTGTCATCATGATAACTGTTCACAAATTATTTCAAACAAACTCCTCCAGAGGAGACAAAGTCAATGGATGTGTATAAATGTGCAATTACACACACACACAAACACACACAGTTTTCATGTGTTATGGGGACTTTTCATAGACATAAGGAATTTGATTTTAATGTACAAACTGTATATTCTATCCCCTAACACTAACCCTACCCATCACAGATTGTTTTTGTTTTTTTTGCGTTTTTACATTTTCAAAAAACATCACTTAGTATGATTGTCTTACTAGAAAATGCCAGAAAATGTCCCCACAAGCACAAGGATTTTGGATATTGCCATCTTTGTGGGGACATTTTGTCCTCATAATGTAGGGTTTAACAGGACCACACACACACACACAGGAATAAAAGTGAAGTTGACAGGCAAACTGAAACGCTGAGATCAGCAAAGCAGTGATGACATTTCATGTCCGATCAAAAACACCATAAAGTGACTTCCCAGAAGTATTATCACAGCTAATCCTTTCGATGAATATAATGAATCAGACCGAAGGTAACAAATCTCTACACACCAGATATTTTCATTTACCAAGAAATATTTTCAAATCCAGTGGCTGACAGGAGCCAGAAGTTAGACTATAAATCTAATTACTTCACAGAGGAGATGAAACGGCACCACAAAACCAGCCAAGGTGAAAGACCTTTGACATAAGCCAAATCTGCCCATTCAGAATTTCAAATGGCTCTTAATGGAATTCATGCAAAGCAGAATACAGATGAATCCATTAAAGAGGAGCATGACATGGAGATGAGCAGGATAATGAAGTGCATTCACATAATTACAGAAGCACACACACATATCAGGTTTAAAGTTCAGATTATGGTCAAAGCAAAAGATGTTTTAAGGATAAGGGTATAAACCAAATTCACAAATGGTTAAGATGACATCATTTTTTAATCCATAAATGTGATTTCGCAGAATAACACTTGAAACATGACAGATGCAAAAAATGCATAAAGTGTTAAAATCTTTCCTTTTTCTGTAGCTCTCAAATCAAATACAGCAGCATTAGGTGAACTGCGTCACATCTTTTAATGACGAAGGAAATAAATTAAGTCATAATTTGACAAATTAACAGTAGCACATATTATAATACCACACTTCAATTTGATTTATTATTAAACGTGACTTAAGGTTTATAAAACCTTTATCCATTAATCTCATCCGTTCAGGCAACCCGACCTTCAAAACATCAGGAAAAACAGCAGGGTTTCACATGACACCATTCAGCTAGGATTTCTATCAATTGTGCCAATCCAGCATATTTTTTTATATTCCAAAAGTAATTTAAGAAACCAAGCTGTGGATTTAGAAAAGGTCAAAAGAACTGGGCATCTCTCAAGTCAGTGGTTATGAAACAATTCATAAGTCTATAGCCTGCATATTACATGTATTTTTAATGAATAAAAAACATTAAATAAAGTTTACTTTTACAAACATACATTATTGTGAAAATGTCACTGGTTCATGTTGTTCCAAAGGCAAAAAACTAATACATTTATTTATATTAAAGGTACACAAAAACAAAACTGCATGCATTTTGTGGGAGAACATTGTTAGTGTTTCGGCTCTGCGGATGAATATGACCCTTCACAATAGATAATGCTTTACAACGAACTCTGTTAGCGAGCTACATAAGGCAATTTATCTGTTCAAAATAATAATAAAATACCGTACTCACCTGTTGAGTAATAAAAACACCATCTCCGATATGACGAGAAACGCATGGGTGACGTACGCAAATTCCCGCGAAAACCATCTCACTCAGGTCTAAATATAAACACTTACATTAGGCTTAGCCTACCATAGTGAATCAGGGTAAGACAAAAACACGTTTTGAAACAATTATGTTTTGACTCCTGTAATTGGCTTCAATTTTGTACATTTTGAATAAAAATAGTGTGCCATTAAATACATTTTCCTCAAAGCAAAATCAAGTCCCACCCACCCAACATTTTAGTCATTTACTTATTAAAATAAAGCATTTCACTTACAAACACGTCACATGGAAGTAAAAAGGGTCGCGAAAGTTTCACAGACACACACAGACTCATTATCTTCAGTTCAGAATATGAATATTTACAGGAATGCTAACGTATCTCATCTGAATTTGTCGATAAATAACCGCTGACAGAAAGTAAATTAGCGTTAGCCCCCCTCACCAGATAAACACAAGCCCTTGATTTATTAGTTTCCAGCTCAGCTGAAGGTTACCTTTGTGTAATGGAGGATGCCGCTCACTCAGTAATCTTGTGTCAGGTGACTTCTGTAATTGCATTATTTCATAATGGTTGTGTATCGTAGATAGGTGGCTTTGATAATGGAAGTGAATTAAAAAAAGATTGATATCTCCAGATGTATTGGCTTATTTATCGGAATTTCATTAGGGCACTGTCAAGACCTTGAGATCAATTTATGCAGTTTCCTACAGCCAATCACATTATTAAAGTTTATTGAATAACAGAGGTTGCTGGGGAAATTGTTTGGGGATGATATATCAAACAACAATTGTTCCTAACAATCAAAATACAGTATTTAGTTAAGTAGTTAAAAAATGCTCAGGGTAAATTTTTATTCTTTATGTATTTATTTCATTGCAATTTTGTAATATAATTCCATGTATAGCCCATACGTTTACAGTGATTAGAGACAAGTTCCATGGATTAGAAGCAGCAAATGCTTTACATGACAAAAATAACAAATACAACAGTAGGCTAGTATCAATAAAAAAAAAGTATTAATATATTAAGTTTAAAAGATTTCACTAGATCGTTTCAAGTAAATCCCATGCATTTTCTAAATGAAAACTGCATGCTTGATTATAATACATTTTTGAAATGTTTTAAAATTAAAAAATTCTCCCTAGAGGAGTTTTAGATGGAGTTAAGCTAATAGAGTGACATTACTTTGTAGGCCAAAACGTGGAAGCGAGTTAGCATTTTAGCACTTCTGGTTCCATCGTCCCGAAGTCTATGGTTTTTTTTTTATGGGATTTTGTTAAAATTGCTCAAATAAGGTCTGTGGTGAACACAAGCTCAAGACACTTTCACGTTTTATTCTACGACATAAAATACATCAGTATTACCCCACTCGTGGTTTTTTGAAGCTGTTACGCGTCTTGAAAAAGGCGGTTGCTAACAAGTGGCTAAATGGGACTAACAGAGGCAGTCAAGGACATTAAACGTCATCACGCCGAAAAGGTAAACTCAGTCTGCTTTTACAGCCTCATTATGCTTATAATTGTGCTCTTATAAACTAGTCTAACTCAAATGTTCTGGGGAAATGTTTTAGGATAAAAACGGAAAGAGTTGTCGGAGGCTTAGTGATGGTCAAGTTGAAGTCGAGCAACCATGGTGTAGTTCGTTTATAGCTTACCATTAGCTTTTTACTTCTGGCGACTATATTTAGGCTTCAAAATTAATAAAAGTTGTGTTCATCTGTGATAATTATCTTGATGGACAAAATGTGTAAGTATCATAAACTTTTGTTTATCATAGAGCTTGTTTTTTGGGGGGTTTTTTGCATGATAATCCAAAAGCCTATGGGAAAATCCTATTGGCTTTTTATTGAGGGAACCATTGTGACCTACAAAGTGACGTCATACCTGCACCACTCTATTAGCAGTTGCATTATATACATAAATTCAAAACAATAAATGGAAACAACTATTAGAATCAACAAAATAAGAGCATCACAGTGACTTGTGGGTATTTTATTCAAGGAGACACACAATTTCTTTCTTTCTTTTTTTAAAAAAATGCATTTTGAATAAAAATACACATTATTCTTTATCACAAAATGCCAGATGTACTTCTATTTTTGGAGATTTTTCATCTCGAAGGCATAGTGAACACATGGTTTTCAAATGAGGAAAGAAAAAAAAGAAAAGATAAATATATCTCAGATATCTGATATCTCAGTTTAAGCCGGATACTAGTACAGTATGAAAGCAGAACTCATGTGTACAGCTCTCAAGGTGACATTCTGGCTGTGAACACCAGTTTGCTCACTGACAGAGTTTTGTCCGCTGCCCCACTGGGGGCCTCTGGTCCGGGCAGCTGGGTCTTGATACACAGAGGGTGCATAAGGGAAATGGATGGGTCTGACACCAATGAAGGTAATCTGTAGAACAGACAAGTGCACCTAAACAATAAAAGAAAACTTGATGCCAATTTTCACTGCTAAGGAAAAAATAGTACTTCCATTGCAAAAATAAGTTTAGATGTTAAGCTTTGGTTCTGTGTAAATGAAATGCTTGCGGCAACATGCATTTATGCAATAAAAAATGCAATATAGGTATCTTTTTCCAGTGAAAAGGGCAGATATTACCATTCAAAAGATGTAAGAAGAAAACAACTAACCATAATTAGCAACTAATCAGTCCGACTGTGATCACAGCAAGATTACAGGGTTTATCTGCTTTGAAAGAAGACAAACACAGCATTAGATGCACCAGAAAGACCTGCCATGACCAGGGCTGTAAAGATGATATAGTGCCCTTCTCATCCAACAGCATGTCTGCACTGCAAGAGAACAATGCAATACAAGTAGAGAGCTGGCATCGACAAAGCTGTGCATCAAAAGGCACATTGATTGCAATGGGAGCTTTCTACTTTTGTTGCGTTAGGTTGCAATCTCAGTTCAGATTAGATGTGAGAGGTTAAAAGGATATAGACAGCATTGATTTTAAGGGATTTTTTTAAATTCAGCACCAGCAGAACATCAGACATTCTCTAGAAGCTTCTTCAAAAAGCAAAGCCTGTTCTGATCTTCCATAGTGAGATTTCTCTCATAAGCATACTTTTATTTCTGCATGGCTCTCTGTGAGACACTCGCTCCATACTGGCTCTCTTAATTAGCTGGAAAGATGTTTCTGTGATCACTGCTTTATATGTCAAACTCATTAGTTTCTGCCTGGAGATTTGTTCTGGTTATGAAATGCATGGTTACACTTTTCATATCTCTGTATTTTATTGGAACTAAATTAGCAGAGATACACTATATTGCCAAAAGTTTTGGGACACCTACCTTTACATGCACATGAACTTTAATGACATCCCATTCTTAATCCGTAGGGTTTAATATGGAGTTGGCCCATCCTTTGCAGCTATAACAGCTTCAACTCTTCTGGGAAGGCTTTCCACAAGGTTTAGTAGTGTGTTAAAGGGAATTTTTGACCATTCTTCTAGAAGCGCATTTGTGAGGTCAGGCACTGATGTTGGACGAGAAGGCCTGGTTCGCAGTCCCCGCACTAATTCATCCCAAAGGTGTTCTTTTGGGTTGAGGTCAGGACTTTAGGTCTTTATGGACCTTGCTTTGTGCACTGGTGCGCAGTCATGTTGGAACAGGAAGGGGCCATCCCCAAACTGTTCCCACAAAGTTGGGAGCATGAAATTCTCCAAAATGTCTTGGTATGCTGAAGCATTAAGAGTTCCTCTCACTGGAACTAAGGGGCCAAGCTCAACCCCTGAAAAACAACCCCACACCATAATCCCCCCTCCACCAAACGTTACACTTGGCACAATGCAGTCAGGCAAGTACCGTTCTCCTGGCAACCGCCAAACCCAGACTCGTCCATCGGATTGCCAGACAAAGAAGCGTGATTCGTCACTCCAGAGAACACATCTCCACTGCTCTAGAGTCCAGTGGCGGCGTGCTTTACACCATCCGACGCTTATCATTGCACTTGGTGATGTAAGGCTTGGATGCAGCTGCTCGGCCATGGAAACCCATTCCATGAAGCTCTCTACGCACTGTTCTTGAGCTAATCTGAAGGCCACATGAAGTTTGGAGGTCTGTAGCTATTGACTCTGCAGAAAGTTGGTGAATTCTGCGCACTGTGCGCCTCAGCATGCGCTGACCCCGCTCTGTAATTTTACATGGCCTACCACTTCGTGTCTGAGTTGCTGTTGTTCCCATTTGCTTCCACTTTGTTATAATACCACTAACAGTTGACCGTGGAATATTTAGTAGTGAGGAAAGTTCACGAATGGACTTATTGCACAGGTGGCAACCTATCACAGTACCATGCTTTAATTCAATTGCTCAATTGGTACCCAAAGTGTGCAAAGAGAATATCCCCCACCAGCAGCCTGAACCGTTGATAGGCAGGATAGATCTATGCTTTTATGTAGTTTACGTCTAGTAATTCTACTGAATGTTGCAGCAGAAATCGAGACTCATTAGATCAGGCAATGTTTTTCCTATCATTTATTGTCCAATTTTGGTGAGCCCATGTGAATTGTAGCCTCAGTTTCCTGTTCTTAGCTGACTGGAGTGGCACCGGTGTGTCTTCTGCTGCTGTAGCTCATCTGCTTCAAGGTTTGACATGTTGTGCGTTCAGAGATGCTTTTCTGCAGACCTCGGTTGTAACAACTGGTTATTTGAGTTGCTGTTGCCTTTCTATCAGCTCGAATCAGTAGCCATTCTCCTCTGACCTCTAGCATCAACAAGGCATTTTTGCTCATAGAACTGCCACTCACTGGATATTTTCTCTTTTTCGGACCACTCTCTGTAAGTCCTAGAGATGGTTGTGTGTGAAAATCCCAGTAGATCACCACCACCACCACGTTCAAAGTCACTTAAATCAACTTACTTCCCCCTTCTAATGCTCAGTTTGAACTTCAGCAGATTGTCTTGACCAGGGCTGTGTCCGAAATTGCCCCCTATACCCTTAAATAGGGCACTATTTGAGGGGACAGCCATTTGTAGTGATGTCCGAAACCATAGTGGAGGTTATTGAGTACACTCATTCAATCCCACAATGCACCGCAATAACAAGTGTACAACTGATGTACGCTCAACGCTAGAGAATACCCATAATGCACTGTGAGAGTCACGCACCATCCATTTTTCAAACCGCACTGGTCCAGAGTAATATCATACAGGTATACATTCCTCTTTAATTGATTATTAAATTGTTTAATTACAGTTTATACATGCTAGTTTCCATGGCAGAGTTCAGAGTTTACATTTCTACTGGAGCTGCCAGTTTCAATCATTTTTAAACAGCAAGCAGAAACTATGCAAAAGTGGCAGCCCTTCCAGCGCATTCACTCACTCGTTTTAATTCACTCTGGACTATATTAGTGGATGAGGGTATAGGGGGGCGATTTCGAACACAGCACATGTCTACATGCTTAAATGCACTGAGTTACTTCCATGTGATTGGCTTATTAGATATAACGAGCAGTTGAACAGGTGTACCTAATAAACTGGATGGTGAGTGTATATGACCTATTTTTCAGCAGTGTTCAGTATAGGATTTCAC
Source organism: Rhinogobio ventralis (assembly GCA_039654625.1). Lineage (NCBI taxonomy): Eukaryota > Metazoa > Chordata > Actinopteri > Cypriniformes > Gobionidae > Rhinogobio > Rhinogobio ventralis. Next base: position 9,494,128 of record CM077208.1, on the reverse strand, counting down.
TGTTTGGTTCATAAATTTAGTAGGCTATTTCAAATGGATTGCTTATACAGACTGTTTTTTTCTCCAGGTTTCTTAGACTAGTCGGCTACTAAATTTCCATTTAAACGCTATGAGAGAGAGAGAGAGAGAGAGAGAGAGAGAGAGAGAGAGAGAGTCACTGCAACTCTTTATTAAATTATTTAAAAATATTAATTTAATAAAATATTAAATAATATAATATATTTTAAAATTTTATATTTTATGTGAATTTAAGACATTTCTTAAAAGCTAAATCTGTTTAAGGAAAATTTTGACCTGCATTAGACATTATTTATTGACTGTGCTTCATTTTCTGCTATTTGCTCCAGTGGGTATTTAAAAGCTCAACCTCCTCTGTCACTCGGAAATCTGACACAAGGTTACTCCACATGGATCCATTTCCATCTCGAAATCTCGAGTCCTAAACTATTTTTCAGGTCTGTGATTACTATTATCGCAAAAACAGATTTGATGTAAACAAAAGAACATGTCTCTCCCCAGAGTATGGTGTGGGGTTCCTCATCCATCTCGTCCTTTTCTCACTTCACCAAATTCTGCTTTTCCTGGAATTTATCTTACAATTCTCTGCAGAGTCATTGTAGAATCTTGGAGACCTGGAGCAAACAACTTCTGTTATTAAAAGTTCAGACCAAAGGCACTTTAAAGTAGCGCAATAAAGCTCGATAAATCTGGTTCTGTCTTCTGAGATTTAAAGATTTGAAATGCAACTCAGAGCAGGAAAAATAAATGGCCTGTTCTCCAATGTGTGACCACTGTGGACTATTAGTAGTGAAATAACATTGTCAGCTTTCTAGCAAAACTGTCTATTTAAACTGCATTGCTACTATATTGCTCTAAGCAAAGATTGAAGCTCTTTAGACAGGCAGTTTGGGGACCAATTCTCACTATCAACTAGCTGCTTGTTAGCTTGCATATTACTAGGATATTGGCTGTTTATTAGTACTTATAAAGCACATATTAATGCCTTTTTCTTACATCCCTTAATCCTACTGAATACTTAAACTTAACAACTACTTTACTAACTATTAATAAGCAGTAAATTAGCAATTGTTGTTAATAGTGAATATGTTTCCCCCATGATTTTAATACAATTAAATTTCTATTAATTTAAACTGCAAATTTATATTAATGATTATGGTATGCTTTAAATAAACTGGAAGTTCCTTTGGAGAAAAGTTTCTACCAAAGTCATAAAACGCATAAAAGCACACTGCATAGAGTTTATCAAGTGAAAGTGGGCCGTTTGGGAGCAATTTAGGACTAATGGTTGCAAAAAGAGCCATTTCTACCAGATCTTCCCCATAAAAACAAACTAAAAGACCTTTTGTCACCAGGTTAAGTCATTCAAATTTTATGAATATATGTTGAATCAGGTAATGTCATGATTCCTTTCTTGTTTCCTCCTGATCTTGTGTGGACTTGTGTTACTTCCTGTTTTGCGTCATGTTTGTTGATTCGTTTTTTGATTAGTCTTCCCCATGTGTGTCTTGTTAACTTGTTAAGCTTGTTTGCCCCTGTGTATTTAAACCCCTGAGTTTCCTGTGTTCTTTGTCAGGTCTTGTCCTACATGGATGTACGTTTGGTGCTGCTCATTCAGTTATCGGTTCCTTGGTTCTCTGATCTCTGTGGTTTTGTTATGTTTACTTTGTTATTAAACTATTTTGTGTTTGGATCCAGCTCTCCCTTTTGTTTTTGAGTTCACCCAGCGTGACAGAAAAGAACACAGGAAACACAGGGGTTTAAATACACAGGGGCAAACAAGCTTAACAAGTTAACAAGACACACATGGGGAAGACTAATCAACAAGAAAAACTACAAAGGACTACAAAACATGACATAAAACAGGAAGTAACAAGTCCACACAAGATCAGGGGAAAACAAGACAGGAATCATGACAGGTAACACTTTATTTCGATGGTCCACTTTAGACATTCTACAATATAAATATATACAATATAAAGCTGTGTTTCCACCGAAATGATCTGGAACAATTTGTCCCAGGAATGTTTTTCCCCACAGACCTGTTGCTGTCTGCATTTATATCATGGTCTAAAATACTGTGAAGATTAGGCAAATTAGTCCGGTGATGTAGGACTGCGCACGACTTTCCAGTTCCCACTGGATTTCGTCCTCCGCATATAAGCTTAATAAAGCCTGAACCTCGTCGTCGGTCCATCGGTTGTATTTTTTAAACTCCATTGTTGATTTAATAGAAGGCTGCGTAGAGTCAACCAATCAAAATGCTGCATGAACTCAACCAATCAGCATGTTCAGCATCCCACCCCCGAAAGTTCCTTAACTTTGAAAAAGTACTACCTCGCGAGCAGGGACTTTCTGAGGAGGACATTTTTAACTGGAACTTCATATAGACCCTGGTCCCTGCAGTACCACCCCAAAGTTCCTGCGGTGGAAACGCATCTTAAGTAACTTTGCAAATACATACATGTGAACTAACTCTCATTAGAGTATTAGTAGACTGTCTGCTTAATATCTGCTAACACTTTATTTTGATGCTCCCCCAACAGAGTAACTTTGCAACTACATGTCAACTTATTCTACTAACCCAAACCCTAACCTAACAGTCTACTATAGTCTACTAATACTCTAATTAGAGTTAGTTGACATGTAGTTGCAAAGTTACTTATAATAGACCATCAAAATAAAGTGTAAACTAAAATCATTTGAATTAGATGAAATGCATTTTTTAGGTTAAAATATTCCCAGCTATGTCACAGATACGGCAACCTGGATGCAATAAGACAGGGAGCATTCATGAGCATGTTGGAATCAAGAATATTAACAAGCATCCTACCGAGGTAAAACCAACTCAGCAGATATGTGCTTTACTGACTTCAGCAGTAAAATGCAGCTCTTCGGGCGGTGGAGACATCAGGTTCAATAGCTTCTTTGCAGGTCATGTGGAGAGCCCTGGTCCCCTGATCTCCGTCTGATAAGGAAGTCTGTGGAGAGAGATAAGTCAATCAAGATTAGAACCATGAGACTCAGCACCCCCAGCCAAGAGCAACTCTCAGGGCAAAGAGCAAAGAAGGAACGAGAGGTTTGTTTGTGATTCCCTCAGGGTTTTCTTCAGGGTTTTCTTTAAAGTGACTCTTCATGCACAAGCTAATGTAAAACAAGAAAATTATATATTTATCAAGGTACTAAGGGAACTTCTAAGTCTACGTTTAGAAATGTCTATACTCATTCTTGTTTTACCTTTTTATATTTTTATTATTATCTTCTTTATTATTTAGAAATGGTCAGCTTTTAGAATAAATAGCAAATATTGTAAAGTCATCACACACATACACACACTAATGATCAAATGAGGAACAGGTGTGAATAATTAATGAAACAATGAATAACTATGGCTGTGTCCCAATTTAGCGACTGCATTCTTCGAAGGACACAGACTTCAAAGGTCACGTTAAAAGGGACGGTCTAGCGTATGGAGGATTGTTCTTGTTGCCTAGCAACTGTGTCAGCTGCGGTTGACGAGCGACAGTAACGTTTGTACTGGACTTTTTTGAAAGTTATATTCAACTGTCTGAAAACAAAAAGTTTACAACTTGTCTAAATATGATTACCTTCTATTCTATTTACAGTATGTACATAATAAAGAGTATAAACTGGATAAAATCGTATCTTAGTAAGATATAAGTCAACATTTTAACTGTTTTAAATTTCTTTGTTTTTTTACATTTGTAAAAGACTACGAATTGGAATAGCCTTTGCCATGCCGCTGTGTCACAATCAGCCTTCAAATGCAGCATTCAAAAGATTCAGTCTCTAAATTGGAAAGCTGCTTATGACACCAGGCAAAAACAGAAAAGAAACACAGGAAATGATGATAAACTAAACGTAAAAAAAAGTTTGAAAAGTTCTGTGAAAAGGAAGACACTACATTATCTACATTGATGTACGCACGCACGCACGCACGCACATTCACTATCTTTGTGGGGACTCTCCACAGATGTAATTATTTTTAGACTGTACAAACTGTATATTCTCTCCCCTTACACTAACCCTACCATCACACAAAACTTTCTGCATTTTTACATTTTCAAAAAAAAAAAAATCTATTTAGGTCCCCACGTTTACACGAGTCCCCATGAGTCAGTGTGCATTCAGGTTAAAGTCCCTACCGGGATAGAAAAACATGAAAACACACACACACACACACACACACACACAGAAAAACACTTTAACGCTCTAATTAGGTTCCAATTAGGTTCAAAGACCGGAGAGCGTTTTCATCTTTGTCGAGTAAACTTTTTTTAGTACATGATAAATGGGTAATGTGCTGCAAGGTTAACTAAAGGTGTAACGATTTAGAGAGATGAACAGAGACTTCGATTATATTACAAGTGTGATAATCAATTTCTCTTCTCTAGTGGATAGTGTTCGTGTCACCTTTACTAAATTGACCTGGTTTACCTCACAGGAAGCTCTAACAGTACTAAGAAGAAGCACTTACTCCCTTAGAGTGAAAATATCTGCCTATTTAGCCCAGACACATTTACTCTAGTTTGAAAGGTGACAATAGGCCAGCTACCCAGCTAACAGGGAATCTTCTCAAATCTTTGGATTACATTCTGGTTATGTTCTCTCAGACAAATGTTCTTCCAGTACTGTAAATAAAACGTTTGTTTAAAAGTTATCTTTTTTTCCTGAAATGGTTTACTTGGCCATTCGTTTAGCATTTTTTAAATACTACTTGTTTCAGAATGTAAGCAGAACATTCAAAGAAACAGTCCCATAATGTTTGCAAAATTATTCAATGGAATGTTGTTTTCTTAACGTTTGTGTAACCAAGAAAAATGTTTTTTTTTCCGGCTTTCTGTGTTTTCACTGTTATACGGTAGGGGGCACTATTATAGGCATCTTCTGAAAGAGTACTAAAATCTGCTGATCAAAATACAGGCAAAGAAAAGCAGAAACAAGCGATAGCATATGTAATCATATTATTGGGGTGTTGATGGACTCGATCTACTCCATCTGTGTTTGATCATCGTTCTGAATATGATCTGGATGTAGTCTTGGACAAGAACGCGGTTTTCTCAGCTTTTTGCTCATAATGTTGCTTTTTTATGAAACTCACCCACATTTAAGTGTCGATAAAAAAATGAATGCATTGCATTAAGCTGGAATAAAACTTTTTTTTTTTGTTCTTTTTTTCTGGTCTGTTCTTTCTTTTGATATATTGCATGTTTAGATATTAATATAACAAAATATTCTGGGGGGCCATGAAAATTTTGTGAAAATGATCAAAAATGCTTTTTTTTTTGTAAACACTGGCAGAGAAAATAGTTAATAAACTGGACATTTTGAACATTCAGAGAACGTTCAGAAATAACTTAATGGGGACATTTTTATATAGCATAAACTGAATAAAATTACATATTTTTGTTATTTGGGTACTTGATGAAGTCAAGATGAACATACTGTAGGGATTTCAGTTCAAATCTGCCCAGATAAATTAGCGTCTATTCAAATTCAGTCACATAGAACATTTTATTTCAGTTAAAGATGCAGCTCATAGGTTTTGAACAGACCACAAGTCTCTGATTTCTGATCTCTTGAGTTTAAGTCTAATATAAATGAAACTGACACATTTATCCCACATTTCATTTCTTTTCCTATAACTAAACTTATAACGTTTGTAAAATATGTTTTGCACCAAAATACATGAAAATTTTTCATCCTTTCTTTACAATTGAACAGGCTTATTTTTGCTGTATACCTTTAAAAGTAAATGTCCTCTATTATTATTGGCTGATCTCTCTGCATGTGAAATAACTAGCAACACCCATTACATACAATATAGCAAAGTTTGCTCACAATAGCACACAATATGGAGTCCTTTGCATTATCCTTCAACATCCTCTCGATAGATAGATAGATAGATAGATAGATAGATAGATAGATAGATAGATAGATAGATAGATAGATAGATAGATAGATAACTTCAAATGTTGGGATTCTTGGATGAAAAATCATATGAAAAAAAGTCACATTATATTTTCATTCAAGTATCCACTTTCACTTAACTAAGACTTAATGTTATTATCCCATCTGCCTTTCTGAACAACCTCTTACAGATGCTGACACAAAGACCTGATCCCATTCATCCTGAAGCTATTTTCCTGTCTTGCATTAATGTGTAAAAATAGCAACCACCAAAAACAAAGGAGTCTAACATTAAAAAGCTTGCCAAGCTATTGAAATCACCTCGGCTGATGTAAAAGAGGTTGGATTAAGATGTTCCAGTGAGGCAGGCTGGCGGTAGATATTTAAAGAGAGAGTAATCAGTGAAAATATATCCAGTCACCTGGAGGCAGGAGAACACAGAGTCTCTATTTGAGACGTCATGCTAGCTTGTTGCCTAAAATATACACAAATACATTACTAGCATCTTTCAGTCAAAACACACCCGTTTCTCTGATTCACGGGGTTCAGGGACTTATCATTTTAATCAGCGGTAGCCATTATCTCTTCTTTCTCAGTAATTATGTTTGTATCAAAATTGTGTGGCAATCAGAGCATGTTGTATAAACTCAAGCTCTTGCCTGAGAAAAAGCACACCGTTGTAACGCATCAAGATTTGAAGCAAATATCAACTAAACTGCTGTCTGTTTTCTACACAAAGCTTCAGAAAAATGATATATAGCGTAAAAGTGGAATTTTATTTATTCATTGAAATTCGAATTTAAATCGCTTGATTGCCCCTGGTTCCCATCCACTCATTATATTAAAAATATACAAAAAAAATTACTAAAAATTCACCTTTTGTGTTTCACATAAATGACTGAATTAGAATTTTCGGGTGAGCAGCTATAGACCTATTTTGTGTTTGCAAACAGCGATGATGTTTTGTGTGGGCGGAGCCTACCTGGTGGCAGAAAATGACAGTTCTGCAGTAGCAATCTGAAGAAGCCACAGAATAAAAAAAAAGTTAATTTCGAGTTCATATCTCACAATTCTGACTTTTTTTCCCTCGCAAATCCGAGTTTATATCTCACAATTCTTAGAAGGATAAACAGAATTGTCAGATATACTCATTATTTGGTCTTTTTTCCTCAGAACTGCGAGTTTATATCCCGCAATTCTGACTTTTTTCCCCTCAGAATTGTGATATAAACTCATAAATGCGAGTTATAATGTCCGAACTGGGAGATATAAACACGCAAATGGAAGAAAAAGAGTCAAGTTATAAAAAAGTTATGTAAAATGTTATAGATTTAAATATTATTTCATGCTGTAACTGCTATGCATGTATGTCCCCATATGAACCGCATATGTGAATATTATGTAGACTTACTGTTTACATCAAATTCATGCTTTAATAGTAGACTAATCATTGCAGGTTTCATCAGTCCAGTCTGACTTGCAACATAAACATCTGCATTTAGCTTCAAAGGGTGTCTTCACTGACGGAATTGTGACGCAACTGTGACGTCTGCTCCAAATTGGTCTATACCTTTAAAAATGAAGAGAAACTTCTTTTCCCCTGCAGTCTTCTCTGCAAAGTCTGTGCACCTTTTCACTTTTTAGCCATTTTTGACAGGTATATGCTTAATTACTCTGCCATCAGGATATGCCAAAAGCAATCATTCTTAACATTCTATACAGCTGTATGCAGATGTATGCAGCATCATGTGAAGCTGCAGAGCTAAACATGACAGTTCATAACAGCAGCCAACTGAGCGAACCAGCGTGGAGGTGCAGTGCTAACCGTGCTGAATACCCTCCGGGCTGGCTGGGCCATTTTGCCTGGTATTGATTTATTTTCCAGTCCATTCAGAGCCAAATGCAACTAGAAAGGCTGCATAACAGCACGACTCCTGCTTGTGGCAGTGATGGATGCTTAGGAAAACAACGAGTTTTATAGAAGCATTTTTTTCCTCACACTGGGAAAATATACACCAGGATCTGTGGCTCATCTTTTTCAGTACATCAAATATCAAGCCAATTTCGCTCCTTAAAATACAACAAATCAAAAGTAAAACTTGAGTCTAACCTAGTAAATCACTGTAATATACTTTCCCCTGGGGACTTTTTACCATCTTGACAAATGCACCACACCGACTACTTTTAAACTTAAACGCCTTTACAAGCAAACAATAAAAATAATTTAACTGGGAATGTACCATGGTACAAAGATGGTATTAGCATAGTAAAAAATGGCTGACATTAATATTCATGGTAGTCCATGGCACATTAACCATAAAAATGGCAAGACCATGAGACATCAGAAAATAAATGTATTGACATTTTCCATCTATTAGGACACAAATAATACAATTTCATGATTATTAAAAAAAAAAACATGACTCATCTACCAGGATACGTCACCACTTTGGGGGTATAAAATCATTGAAAAAAGAATGCTTGTTTGACAATGCGTCTTACAACATTTTAGCCAAAGTTTAGATTTTAGAAAAATGTAAAAATTAAATTCATAAAATTTCAACATAAATGGAATAAGCCAATTATTTTTAAAAATGCAAGTCCCCTCCAAATATTGTAAATATGTGAAATATATCAACTTTTATCTGAAGGGGAGTAGATTTTCCACTACAGGTGGTCATGTTGTTTTTAAATGCTGCCCATGAGCTAAACAAAGAATGTATGAAAAAAGTCACCAGATCTAAATATCCACAACAAACACCATTTCAATATGAAACCAAGAAATGAGATCTACACTTTTCCTGCCTCTCCCCACAGGCTACAGCATCTCAAATGTTTGTAACCCCCAGGATACATCGCTCATTTTAGGGTTAAAGAACAACATGCTTGAATACTATCTGTCAAAGCCGTCCTTAGGGTGGTGCAGGTGGTGCAACTGGTGCGACCCCACTGGACCCACTCTTGAGGGACCACCCTCCATGCTTGGGATGGCCCTGCTGTTTGTTAATATAATAAGAATAATAAAAAGAAAAAAACAATGAAAGAAAATAATAATAATAATAATAAGTTAACACTTTATTTTGATGGTTTGATCCCCTTTTGACTATAAATTAGGGATGCTCATATTGACCGTTTAACCATTAACCGAAAGTAAGAATTTTGACCGATACATACTATCAGTTAAACGGATGAAAAGGTTTTTTTTTTATTTGTAAGTTTTGTTTGTTTGTTTGTTTGCTGCATGGTTAAAAAAAAATGCTATATTTGTTAACTCACGGGGCGCGTCGACACATGCAACCACACGTGCCTACACAGACATATTTCGCAAAATGAAGCAATGGAAAAGAAGTAGGTCTACTGTGTGGGACCATTTCGACAGAAAGGGCGACGAATATGCTACGTGGTATTAAAATACAGCAGTAGTGCAAGCTCCGGACTGGTGGAAAGAAAATGCGCTTCCCGAGGCTGGCCACTCTAGCGAGGCGTTATCTCTGTATTCCTGGGACATCAGTGCCATCTGAAGCCTTGTTTAAAGCCTTGCTTATACTCGCCGCGTCCGCACGAGCGCGAGGGTGCGCGCGGCAAAAACGACGTCAACGCGGAGTGGGCTATCGTGCGCGTTGAGAGCGCGAGACCCCACTTCGCTTGGCCCCAGTCATCGGAGGCTCGCGCTGCGGAGCCAGACTAAAGTATAAACAAGGCTTGGGAGGGTGTTTTCTGTCCACAGGCTGCGTTCCAGACTAACCCCACATCACTTAGACATGTTACTTAAAAAAATAAATTTAAAAAAAACATACAAGGTGTGGATTGAGGTAGGCCTGCTATTTTTATTTGACGAAAAAAACTATTCCGGTTCTTCAAAGCTTCAAATGGATTCAGTGTATTTTCGTTTTGTCGTCTTAATTTAATTATTTATTTAAGTGAAAAATATTTAGTGTAGGCCTATTTATTTTGTGCTTTTTATTTATATTATTTTATTCTGTTTTTCTCTGTTATCAGAAACGCTGGAGGTGCGTGAAAATGTGATAATGTGAATCCAGGTTCTGTTGTTGTTGAGCTGTTTTGTATGCTGCTGTTTGCACGGTAAAATAAACACGTGAAAAAATGTATTTTTAACGGGTCACAGACACTCGTCAATTGTATTTTTATTTAATGCCAATTCAATATTATAATCTTATCCGTTAACGGTTAATATTCGGATAATGAGCGGCGGTTATCGGTCGGGAAAATTAACCGAAATGAGCATCCCTACTATAAATAATGTTTCACCTATATGTCAACTAACTCTCAGAGTATTAGTACAGTGTCTGCCTAAAGGGAAATTCTGTCATTAATTACTCACCCTCATGTCGTAGGGGTGGGGTGGGAATCACAGGGTACCTCACGATACAATACAGGACACATGGCTCACAATACCGATAATATCACGGTACAGCAATTCTGCGATAATCAATATATTGCTAGACAATCCTATAATGATACATCACAATATCTGTCTAACTATGAAAACAAAATGCCCGTGAAAAGGTTAAGTGCAGGTTTTTCAGACTTTGGACTTAACCGTGGCTATCACGGTAAATACCTCTTTTTCTTAGGCTAGTTAACTTATGTTCACGTTTCCCTCATTCATGTATTGAGCGCCACCTCAAGGAGCCAAGAAGTAGCGACGCTGGGAGCAGGGAAATCTATTTAGAGCACCTTATTTGATTAATTAAAATATTGATATTTGGTGCCAGCATATCGATTCTTGCTTCGCACGGAGAAGGAAAATGATATATTGCCCTATCGATATTTTGTCATTTAATGTGATGGCCCGCCAACAGACTGACTGTAAGTAACTTTGCAAGTACATGTCAACTTATTCTACTAACCATAACCCATTATTCTACTAATCCTACTCCTAACAGTCTACTAAGGAGAGTTAGTTGACATGGAGGTGCAATATTTATAGTCAACAGAATGTCTAAAGGGGACCATCAAAATAAAGTGTAACTACGAGTAATAAATAATCAAAAGAAATGATATGATATGTAATGAAATAAAATAAAATAAAATAAAACAACAAACGAATAATGGAGACAAATCACAATGTCACTATATAAAATGTAAATGTCATTAGTTAATGCTCAATTGCTGTCCATTCAATTTCGTACATCACTTTTGAGAGGACATGTGACATTGAACGCCAGCTGCATAATGGTGAGTAATCCAGAGTTTTAAGTGCCCTGAGATTATAGCTTTATAAGCACATGGGCTTCATGGGGTTTGTTTTGGTTTCTTTGACCAAATCGGTGATCCTATAATTTGGTTGCTTCCTAACATAGCTTCCCCACAGCTGGCGGTTTTATTTTTTGTTAAATATGATCATGATGATTATTAATTTCCCTCCAGTGTCTGGGCTATACAGAGGATTACACATCTGCTCAAGACCGCAAGTCAATCCCCAGGGGCCTAATCTCAAAAAAACATGAGTCAAATTTAAAGCTTTATACACTCAGATAAGGGCCTTTCAGTTTATTGTCCACAAGATGACTTTTAAATTTTAATCAAGAAATTCTAAATATTTAAAAATATCTCAACCCATGAGTATTCAAGGCAATCTCAAACATGTTGACTAATTAGGCTACAAAATATAGTGGGGTCTGAGAAATCAAATCGTTATAATATAAGTAAAGTAAGTAAAATATAAAAGCAGAAATATACATTTTTTCTATTTTACAATGTGACCTCCAGATTTCTTATCAAATTCATGCTGACAGCATGCACTGACAATTGCATATTGAACAAATGCAGCAAGTGTTCATTTACAAGCTCAGCCGAACAGCAAGAACGAGTCTATCTCTGCTAAATTCAGTTTCTTGTTTTGAAATTTAAATGTAATGAAAAAGACAAAGGAGAAACACTACAAATTAAATAATAATTAGACGCTTGTGCATAATAATTAAAGCAATTAAAGAGCTGTAGGTTTGAATTAAATGGTGACTCAGTAATGGGTTGTGTGTTGCATGTTGAGGACTTCAGCTGCAGCATCTGTCTGGATTTAGCTGGCATTAGTACAAAGCTAAAGGAACTGCTTGTTCAGTGTGACCTTAACTGCACTATTAAATACATGTTCACGGTTTCCTGGTCTGTGCCAAGCCAACCTCAAATGACATGCCAACATCCGCAATACTGCTGTTTTTCATTTCCCAAAACAAGTTGCACACTCAAGACAACGTGCAGTTCTTAAAGTACAATATGTTATTGTATATGTACATGTTAACAAAATGGGATAAAATTGCACCATTTTTTAGTAATTTGAAGTTTAAAGCTGCACTATATTGGCAAAAGTACTGGGACACCCCTCCAAATCCTTGAATCCAGGTGTTCCAATCACTTCCATGGCACCTAGGCATGCAGACTGCTTCTACAAACATTTGTGAAAGAATGGGTCGCTCTCAGGAGCTCAGTAAAGTCAAGCGTGGTACTGTGATAGGTTGCCACCTGTGCAATAAGTCCATTCCTGAAATTTCCTCACTACTAAATATTCCACGGTCAACTGTTAGTGATATTATAACAAAGTGAAAGCGATTGGGAACAACAGCAACTCGAGGCACACAGTGCGGAGAAGTCGGCAACTTTCTGCAGAGTCAATAGCTACAGACCTCCAAACTTTGTGTGGCCTTCAGATTAGCTCAAGAACAGTGCGTAAAGAGCTACATGGAATGGGTTTCTATGGCCGAGCAGCTGCATCCAAGCCTTACATCACCAAGTGCAATGCAAAGTGTCGGATGCAGTGGTGTAAAGCACGCCGCCACTGGACTCTAGAGCAGTGGAGACGTGTTCTCTGGAGTGACGAATCACGCTTCTCTGTCTGGCAATCCGATGGACGAGTCTGGGTTTGGTGGTTGCCAGAAGAACGGTACTTGCCTGACTGCATTGTGTCAAGTGTAACGTTTGGTGGAGGGGGGGGATTATGGTGTGGGGTTGTTTTTCAGGGGTTGGGCTTGGCCCCTTAGTTCCAGTGAAAGGAACTCTTAATGCTTCAGCATACCAAGACATTTTGGACAATTTCATGCTCCCAACATTGTGGGAACAGTTTGGGGATGGCCCCTTCCTGTACCAACATGACTGCACACCAGTGCACAAAGCAAGGTCCATAAAGACATGGATGAGCGAGTTTGGTGTGGAGGAACTTGACTGGCCTGCACAGAGTCCTGACCTCAACCCGATAGAACGCCTTTGGGATGTTTTAGAGCGCAGACTGTGAGCCAGGCCTCCTCGTCCAACATCAGTGCCTGACCTCACAAATGCGCTTCCAGAAGAATGGTAAAAAATTCCCATAAACACACTCCTAAACCTTGTGGAAAGCCTTCCCAGAAGAGTTGAAGCTGTTATAGCTGCAAAGGGTGGGCCAACTCCATATTAAACCGTACGGATTAAGTATGGGATGTCATTAAAGTTCATGTGCATGTAAAGGCAGGCATCCCAAAACTTTTGACAATATAGTGTATATATCCAAAACTGTTCTGTTTCTATATAATGCAAGGATAGGAATTGAAAAGTAAGGAGACAATATGGGGTCCGCAATGTTGACATCACATGACCAACTAAACAGAGTGCAATGTATGCAAACAAGTTAGCATTTTAGCACTTCTGGTTCCATTTCCCTGAAATCAATGTTTTTTTTTTATGGGTTTCTGATTAAATGCTTGAAATAAGGTCTGTGGTTAACATATGCAAAGATATTTTCATGTATTATTCAATGACACACAAAATACATTAACTGGATTTTTTTAAGCTTTTACTTGTCTTTTTACCTAATTGCTGTGTCTAAATGGGATCTATAGAGGTTGTCGGGGACATTAAATAAACTCACCTATTCACTAGTTGCTTTCACAGCCTCATTGTATTTATAATTGCACTCTTGCAAGCTGTTCTAACTCAAACTTTCAGGGAAAATGTTTTTAAATAAAAACTGAAAGAGTTGCTAGAGGCTTAATGGTGCTGTTCAAAGTCAAAGTCTCTGCTGATTGTATTTAGACTTCAAAATTCATAGGTTGTCTTCATTTGTGAAGAATATAATGATGAACGAAACATGTAAGAATCCTAAACTTTTGTTGGTCACAGAGTTTATTTTCTGCAATAATCCAAAAGCCAATAGGACAATCCTGTTGGGTTTCTGTTGAGGGAACCAGGGTGAATCAAATTGTCCTATAAAAATACATCATCACTGCAGCACTCTAAAGTTCAACAGAGCCCCCCCACTTTTTCAGCACCGTTGGTTAGATAAGTATTTTTTCCATTAATTTCTCTTTTTTTTTTATAGGGATTTCAAAAAAACTATTAATTAAAGTGCTATAAGCCATGACCCAAGATAACCAGCTACGAGGTGAATCACAAAATAACAAACTTTGATTTCAAGCATATTTGAAAATCATGCAAAAATACAAAAGGTACAAGACTTGGGTTTAGTAATAGAAAGAACTACAATCCCATGAAGCATTGCAAACAGCATAATCAAATTAAAAACATTGGAGAAATATAAAACTACTCATTTACAAATGTTGATTATATACAGGCCTATAAAAACAATATATTTTAAGTTTATTGCAAAATATGCATATATATTTAAATAATTAAGTGTCTTGAGAGCATAGGGAGATCGACTCAATTACGTAATTTTCAATGCTTCATGGGAGTGGGCAGAGACTCCATCGACTCTCTGATTGGTGGAATTTTCTGTACAGCATCATGGGTAATGTAGTTTTTCCACCACAAATTCCACTGTTTAACATGATTATTTACTAAGTTGAAATAATGCGGGCTAACGTCTTTAACAGAAGCAAATACCATCGATCGACAACCTCGTAGCTCACAGTAAGGCTGTCTTTAAAGGTTTATAATTTATCATTAAAAATCCATTTCCCTATGGAGAAAAGGATCCAGAACCAGACTGTTGCACTCTATATTATTAGACACTTGTGCTCAGAGAATAAATTAATCATGGATGATTGCAAAGAGCATATTTATTCAATGCCATTGGTAAGCACTGCTTTTGTGCTTAGTCCAAGATGGCTGCCATGCTGATGCAGCAGCGCCAAATTTACTGAATGCACCTTTAAGGTTTTAGAATAAAAGTTATGACAACACTTTATTATATTATTTCTGTCATGACTGAATTTGAACCATATTATTCAGCATTAGCTAAAGAGTTAGTTTTTAGTGACCTAAGAGTATTGCGTAACGGGGCACTCTTGCGTCCGTCATTCTTTCATTGAGATGATCTGTAGTGGTTTAATTACAGTTCAGATCAGTAGGAGGATTGAGCTGAAAGCTGGGGAGTCTGGCTCTGGTTTTGACAAGGATTAAAGGCTAACGTTTACATGGGCTGGAATGATAATAATAAAAAAACCTGTGGGGTGGGGAGAGGGGGTGAATAAATGCATTCGATGAAGATTTAAAAGATTACTCGAGCATAAAACCTGTAAATTAGCCTGTACTGTCTTTTCCAGCCGGTGCTGCCGACCTCACGGCTGTGCTCAGAATGCTGCAAATTCACATGAAGTGTTTATTAAATTGCTTCCTCTCTCTTGCAGAGAACTATTACATCATGATGAAATCTTTGTTAAGGAATGCCTGAAAATCTACCATTTTAATCAGCCAATAGCAGACATCACTCTGAAACAATATGATACCTTGCATAATTGCCAGGATGCTTCACACTGGCTTGTGCAACATTTGTAGATATTAATCATGTAAGTGAGCATGTTTCCGTGCCCATTTGAGTTTCGTGACTCCTGATTAAAATCCTTCATTCATTTATAAAAATAAGAAAATGTTCTGTGTGTGTGTGTGTGTGTGTGTATGTGTATGAAGTCAAATCAGGAATAAATAAATAAATCATAAGCATATAATCAAGGCAAAATGTACAAATTATTAAAGGGATAGTTCACCTAAAGATGAAAATTCTGTCATCATTTACAAATGAAGATCTTTTTGATGAAATCTGATGATGCCATAAAAATACGCATTAAGAAGTTAATATTATAAATAAAAAATTTATTAAAATATTATAAATATATTATAAAAATATAGGGGTCAAAGGTGACCAGTAGACACAAAGGGAATCCATGGTGGTTTGAATGTCACATGGTTGAATATTTCAAATACATATCATGCATTAGAGGATTAAAGCATGGTAAAACAGTCTTTGTTTGGCCACTAATATACACATAAGCACTTAATTTTAAATACACAGCTGATGTTTTTTTTTTATAGATTCTATAGTAAAATGTTAAATGTGTTGTCTATATAGACGATGCAATGGAAGAACTTCTGTGTTGAAAAGAAATCACCCAAGTTTCCACCTTTACCTTAGTACAATGCTTTTTACAACACAAAACAATGTTGAACAAATAGATGCTGTTAATTATGGAAATTAATGCGCACGGCATAATTCACAGCCATTTCATTTACTCAGAAGATTGGCAAACAATTACTGTTACTGTGGCCCAATCTTAGCCCTTCAATGTTGTACTAATATCCTGTACTAACACAGATGTTAAGAGTAAAGGTTCATTCACACACTGACATCAATTAAATCACTGGAGGTCACAGAGTCCTGGTGCTGTTGGCTGCAGTATCCAACAGTATCACTGCTAATTTGCATAAAGTTAAACTGTGTACACCTTGTCACCATGCCAACGGTTGCTAACATTTCTAGAAAACTCATTGAAAGTCGGTTGCTTCAAACCGCTGTCTGTACAAACACTCCTTAGATGCATGCTTGCACTAAACAATACTAGTAATAAAAGCAAGTAAATCACATGAAGTCAAAGCAAAGTCTAAATTAAATTACTGAGGTATCTTTTAGGTAACATTTTAATTCGATATTCCACTTTAGACATTCTACTAACTATAAGTACCATTAGCGTATTAGTAGACTGTTAGGTTAGGGTTAGTAGAATAAGTTGACATACTTATAGTCAGTAGAATGTCTGTTGGTATGCCTGCTACAATCCTATAAGATCATTACAAATCACACTGTACGACATGGATCTAAAAACTTGGGTATGACGTATGTAGACTGTACAATGATGACACCTATTCGTAGGCTACGACACAAGTATAGAAGAACAGAATGTCATCAGCATGCGCTAGTGGTAAACAAATAGAGCAAGACGTATCGCTCTTTGGCAATTGTGGTTTTTATGTGCTTAGAAAAAGAGAAGGAAGCGAAAGAGGAGAATATGGATGCGGTCATGGCTAGGGTAAAGCGGCCAATGTGGCATGCCAATTTTGCAAACGGAGCTTGAGGTAAGAAGTTTTAGCGCCAATTCGGAATTTCATGTTGCATTTGTATTGGCTAGTCAGTAGACGTAGGTTGTAGCAGCAAACACACTGTGAGATGATCATGCTAAATTTCTGACACTGTCAGAAAATTACCACGAGCGCATGCTGATGATGTTTTATTCTTCTATACTAACTTGTGTCGTAGCCTACGATTCAATGGGTGTCATCATCATACAGTCCACATACATGTCATACCCAGGTTTATTAGATCCATGTTGTAGGCCATCTTTGGTTGCAAGACCGTGACAATGGCTGACTTTGAACCCTTTCTCACTGTATGATGTAGGACCACCGTTTAGGAGACACAACAACAGAAATCGCCACGATTGTTCATCTTTCGTCTAGGACAGCTCAAAATCGAACATTATGTACCGGGCATTAGCAGATATTAAGCAGACAGTCTACTAATACTATAATGACTGCTAGTTGACATGTAGTTGCAAAGTTACTTATGGTTAGTGCAATGTTTAAAGTGGACTGTTGAAATAAAGGGCTCTATCATACACCCGGCGCAATGAGTGTTTTTTGCTAGTTTCAGCCTGACGCAGTTATCAATTTCACGTCCGGCGCCACGTTGTATAAATATAGCAAATGCATTTGCTCCCATTCGTGCGCCAATGTGCATGCTGGTCTGAAAAACGAGATGTGTTCAGACGCATTGTTGGCGCGTTGCTATTTTGAGGCAACTGAAAACGACTGCGCCATTGACCAACAAAAACCTGGTCTAAAGTCAACAGTGCATTATTTTTTTGTTATTTAAAGAGCGTGTTAGTAATATGTGCCTATAGGCAGATCCACAATGCGCATACATCCTGCTTAATTACACACACAGGGACGCACAGCAGCACACAAACATTTTTGAATATGAAAAATTATAGGATTCAAATGTAAAAAATTATTATTGTGTACATAAATATAAAAATGCCTACATGTCATAATAGATAGTCATTGCATGTATCAGAATTAGGCAACCTATTTGCAGTAATGACGAGCAAGTAGGCGTCATTGGACGAGCAGATCCGTTTCCTCGCTAGAGAATCATTCAGTTTTTCCACTTGCAAATTCTGCCATGTAAATAGCGAATCCACCATGGCACGAGCTCAACTGGCTTTTAAAGGGAATGGGAGATGAGACTCTGATTGGTTTATTACACGTTACGCCCAAAACACACCCATGACTCATTAAGAGAATAGTGACAACCCTTTTAGACCGTGCGCCGGGCATGCTGACCGTTTTTCCCGTCGTTAAACACAAAAGTGGATTCGGACACGCCCTAATTGCACTTGCGCCATGCGCTTTAGACCATGCGCTTAGATCGTTAAAATAGGGCCCAAAGTGTTGCCCATTTTTAATAATTTGCAAAACAAAAATTTATCTTTTCCCATCTTTCCACAAAATTCTATCTGGTTCCCATTGCAATTGCCTTTCATTTGCCTCCAAATGGTTTGTGTGAACCTGAGAGAGTAGAGCCAATCTGGGTCAATAGTTTTGGGTTCAGTAATGGCACCTATCTATAACGGTTTATGAAAGCCCAGCTAAGTGCAGGTGGAAAACCCCAGCAATCATGGTTTTGATAGAGTTGAAAGTAAAATGAACCACACTGAGCTCTGTTTATGGAGAAAGCATGCATGCTAACAGAGCATGGAAAAACGTCCTGCGCTGGTCAGCAGAGCCCTGAGCGTTAATTTCCAGTCCAAGCACGTTTGAAACCCTTCTGATCAAGTCCAGGCTCAGCACTCCACAGTAAACCTGCAGGTGCTCAAAGGTTCGTTCGCATGCATGTATTCATGTGACGCTGCGCTGATTTATGCAGCCCTTGCAGGAGGTTCATTGTTCAAATCGTTGTGAGCAGGCAGCTGCCTGGTCAGATAAGACATTAGAGATGAGAACTCGGCCGAGGACAACACGGCCACTTTTCTGACTAATGCATGAATTCATCACTTCTCATTGCACTGATGTATTCAAAGCCAGACCTGAGAAGGATCTGCAATGCTTTTTATTCCCAGGGAACAAAAATGAGTAATGTTCTTAGGAACTGCCCCTGCCTTCACATGCTCTGTCGACCAGCAACGTCATCATACTCATGTGGTTTGATACAGCAGCTGGTTAAATGGCTGAGTCAGCTAAGGACCCCCAAATAAACTGCAAGAGACAAAGCCGATTGGGACATTTCGGCATGTGCGTAGAATACGGGGGGATGGGGGCGGGGGACATGTCCCCTGCACTTTTCTCGGGCATGTAGAGGCCAATGTGAATAAATCTAGATTTAAATTTAAAGAGACAAGATAGTCTATGCATGACCTGTCATTTTATTCTTATCCAAAAACAGGGCAATCTGAACATTATGGAGCGCTATAAGTCTCGGGTTATGTATGTTTCATTCATACTCGAAAAAGGAGGGAGCTCTCTCTCTCACAGAAAGTCCAAAACGGATTCGTAGAAGTAATAACTTATGACGTTCCAGGAAATCCCTTATATGGACAAAAGCATCCAGCTATTCGCTGTAGCAGCAGCTGAATAAACAAACGTTTTGACTGAAACAAACACACGATTGCGACAATATATGGTTTATGTGTTTTTTCAAGGTATTTATTGACAATAAAGTATATGAATAATGCAGTGCTAATTGACATCCTTTTTAATGTTTTTAAAAGAAGTCTTCCACAACAATTTTAAGCAGCACAATGGTTTTCAACACTGATAAAAATCAGAAATGTTTCTTGAGCAGAAAATCAGCATATTAGAATGATTTCTGGAGGATCACATGACACCGACTGGAATAATGATGCTGAAAATTCAGCTTTGTAATCACATGAATAAATTGCAGTTTACTATATATTCACATAGAAAACAGCCATTATAAATTGTAATACTATTCCACAATATTACTGTTTTTACTGCATTTTTGATATTTGCATTTTCTTACCGAATTAAAAGCAAGCGATGAGTTAAAAAAAAAAATCTGTCAAGACAAAAGTCAGATAAAAACTGGTATTACACCTGACATTTCTGTCCCCCTCACTTCTGAAATGATGGCTACACCCCTGCATTTCGGTTAAAAATTTAGTATTTTAAATAATTGGAAAACAGAGATGGAAGCACTTTAGCCAAAAAGGAGTTAATCATGTTTCATTTTATTTGTACTATTGCATTATGTAACGTACTTCATTAAATATACAGTAAAACGTACAGCCATTAAACACATTATACAAATGAATGAAAACTAAATATTCTGTCCTTTTTTAAATAATTATGGTCTGATAGGAATAACTCGACTTGATAATCGAAAGAACTGATCACAAATTAATGTGACTGCAAGTCAGCGTTGAAAAGAGAATTCAGATTATCCTACTTTGTTGTCCAACATAAATGCAATAAATTAAGTAAACAATCACTTAAACTAAATTAAATTAAAAATAATAACTATATTATTATTTTTTAATCCTTGAACTAAGTTAAACAATAACTTACTGTAATTACTATATACTATGAAAATAAGAATATATATAAAGAAATAAGTTAATAATGGTGATGATGGTGATAATCATTAAACATTAACTTACTATAAATAATTTAAAACTATAACTATATGAAAATAAATAATAAACAAATTAAATGAGAAAACTTAATAAATCAAATCAAAAACCGTGGTTTATTATACTGGTTTATGGTTTATAAATACTGTTATGGTTTAATTATTTTCAATTGGTCGACAGCATTTGAAGGCGGGGTGAGACAGGGCTTCTCCAGACCAAACACTTCCAAACATCACAAACTCGCAGCTGACAAACATTTTTCAGAACAAAAACAAATCAATGCGTTGATGATAACTGCATGCAAGCGAAGAAACAAGACGACTGAGAGCGATATTTGAGATTCATGCCGGCACTGACTCTGGTAGTTCGTCACTTGGGTGTTCCAGTTTACGTTTCCCCTTTGGGATGGATGGGAGGAGTCATTTTCTATTGTATTTATAGCCCTGCTGTTTGACTTGCTCAGCAAGGTATTCTCTCAGCTTTGCTGAGTTGGTTACAAATGTAAGTCCGATAACAAATGGGATTTTGTGTGTTTAAGTAAATCACCATCCTCCCACTTTTTTGAAGCCTACACAACATCTAGGAAAAAGCTGTGTATCCTTCTTATTAGATCATTTAAGAAAATTCCACTCAATGATTTCCAATATAGTGAGCTGGCTACCAATACCAAAGGATATTGAGTAACTAAAGCAGTCCAGTTCAGTCGACTTAATTATTTGACCCCAAGCAACCAAACTTGAATGCAAATGACTCACAAGACTCAGAAATAGAAACACTGTGGTTTCTAGCCTTCTGTTAGTTGTACTCTGCCATCACTGTTTTATGGTGGATGGCTGCCTTCTTTGCTGTGAATATTATACAAAATCTGATTGAGATCATAAGACTTTGCACTAGATGGTGAAATCTAAAGAGATTGTATGAAATGGAGAGATTGAAAACCTTTACATGAGATGAGGAAAGTTAGAATTTCTACAAGATGGCAATATCATAAGAATTTGTAGATCAAAATCATTTATACAAGGTGTAATTGTAAAACTTTATAAGAGATAGTAAAATAGTGTAAAAATGTGTGAGGTGACATCTAAAGACTATTACAAGATGGCGAGATTTGAAAAACTCATATCAGATGGCGAAAGAATTTGTACGAAATGGCGAAATAGTAAAAATTTGTACGAGATGGTGAAATAAGAATTTCTACAAGATAGGCAATATTGTAACAACTTGTACAAAATGGTGAGATCGAAATAATTCATACGACATGGCAAAATCTTCGAAATATTTAGGAGATATCAAAAAAGATCTAAAGAATTCGTTACAGATGCCAAGATCGTAAAAATTCATGAGATGACGAAAGTGTAAGAATTTGTACGAAATAGCGAAACCATACAATTTTTTCTATGAAATGGTGAATTCTTAAGAATTTCTACATAAATTCTATTTCATATGTCAAAATAAAATAAAAAAATTATGAAATGGGGAAAGTCTAAACACTCATATGAAATGGTGAATACCTACAATTTCTACAAGATAGCATAAGTCGTCCTAGGAGACGGCAAGATATAATGAATATAAATAGATTCATAAAATAATTCATATGAGACAGCAAAATCTTATTTTGTATGAGATAGAAAAAAGCGTTAGAATTTTTATGACGAGATCTAAAGAATTTGTAGAAGATGGTGAGATCGTAAAAATTCATATGATCTGAAAAATTTGTACGAAATGGTGAAAGTGTAAAAATTAGCAAGAGATGGCGAAATTTACAAGAGAAGAACTTACAAGATGGCAAAATCGTTAGAATTTGTATGAGATGATGAGATGTAACAAATTTGTACAAGATGGTGAGATCGTAAAAATTCATACGAGATGGCGAAAGTGTAAGAATTTGTACGAATTAGCAAAATCATAAAATTGTATGAAATGGTGAAAGTGTAAACATTAATATGAAATGGGAAATTTCTAGAAGATAGCAATACATCATAAGAAGTCATAGGAGACAGCAAAATCTTATTTTGTATTAAATAGCAAAAAAGTGTTTTTTTGATGACGAGATCTAAAGAATTTGTACAAGATGGTGAGATCGGAAAAATTCATATGAGATGGCAAAAGAGTGTAAAAATTTGTATGAAACGGTGAAATTGTAAAAATTTGCAAGAGATGGTGAAAGTGTAAGCGTTCATTCGAGATGGTGCAATTGTTAACATTCATATGAAATATATATAAAAATAACTAATTTTAATATAGAAAAATACCCACACAAATGTATGTTTTTGTACAATCCAAGTCATATGAGTTGCCATCTCTACAAAATTTTGCAAACTGCCATGAGAGTGTTGAATTCACATCATTTCCATCTCCATATCCAGCCTACATACATAAATGTGTTTATGTAACTACATTTTTGGGCAAGATAATAAACAGAGCCTAGTTTATGCAATATTTTACAAAGCTGATTGACTGGTGAACAAACAAGCTAGTGAAATCTGTGCTTCACTCCATATTATTGTCTATGGATGCAAAGACCTTCAGCCCATTTTGTAGCTAAACAATGTTTACTCATTAATTCAAAAAAATATTGTTTGGTGTCATAAAGGACAAATATTTCAAAAGTCTCTAGGAGTGCACCATCTGAGTTTCCCTCTCCTCCTGTCAGCTAACAGCTGGGTTTTGTGTGTTCACTGTGACTAAATGTCAGTCTCAACAGCAAAAAAAAAAAAAAAACTATTGTCTTTCATTTTCTGGTGTTTTTTTGTTTTTTTTTACTTAAAAATGGAAAAAAGGAAAAGAAACTAAACCCACTCCGTTCTGAAAGATGTTGTGGCATCACGAAATTCTCTAAAGAGTCAAATAAAGTTCAAGCAAAAACTAAAAGAGATAAAAAGATTATATATATTACCGCTTTTACCACAGGTATAGGAAGGGGGGAAAAAGAAGAAACAAAAAAAAGCCAGTGGAGCAGCCTGACAGCAGCTACTTCTGCATCATTCTCTCTGCACCTCAACTCACAGCACTGGGCTTTACAACCTGCCACCATTCCAACACAGCTGCTTGCAATTATTACTAGATTGATCTGATTGGTCAGGTGAGAGGATCATCAGCCAATCAACTTGCAGGGAAGTCTGAAGAAAGCCTGTCACATAATTTACATGTCTGATTAATGCTGCCTTCACATGCAATCAGAAATGTCCTTACTTCCCACTTCTGAAGTCATGATTATGAACTCACTGCAATTCAAATTTTGACTTGAGAGGTGTTCACATTGAATTTATTAACTAGGAAACTAGAATTTACGATAATTCCAGTAGCACGTGAAGGCAGCATTAGCCTAAACCACTCAAATCAATCTGTGAAAGATACACTATATTGCCAAAAGTTTTGGGACGCCT
This sequence comes from Rhinogobio ventralis, assembly GCA_039654625.1. NCBI lineage: Eukaryota > Metazoa > Chordata > Actinopteri > Cypriniformes > Gobionidae > Rhinogobio > Rhinogobio ventralis. The sequence continues at coordinate 9,469,923 of CM077208.1, read as the reverse complement.
GCCTTTACATGCACATTAACTTTAATGACGTCCCATACTTAATCAGTAGGGTTTAATATGGAGTTGGCCCACCCTTTGCAGCTATAACAGCTTCAACTCTTCTGGGAAGGCTTTCCCCAAGGTTTAGGAGTGTGTTTATAGGAATTTTTGACCATTCGTCTAGAAGCGCATTTGTGAGGTCAGGCACTGATGTTGGACGAGAAGGCCTGGCTCACAGTCTCCGCTTTAATTTACCAAAGGTGTTCTATCGGGTTGAGGTCAGGACTCTGTGCAGGCCAGTCAAGTTCCTCCACACCAGACTCGCTCATCCATGTCTTTATGGACCTTGCTTTGTGCACTGGTGTGCAGTCATGTTGGAACAGGAAGGGGCCATCCCCAAACTGTTCCCACAAAATTGGGAGCATGAAATTGTCCTAAATGTCTTGGAATGCTGAAGCATTAAGAGTTCCTTTCGCTGGAACTAAGGGGCCAAGCCCAACCCCTGAAAAACAACCCCACACCATAATCCCCCCCACCACCAAACTTTACACTTGGCACAATGCAGTCAGGCAAAAAAGTTGGCGACTTCTGCGCACTGTGTGCCTTTACAAAAGTAACAAATCCTTCCCTCGTGGGTCAATTTGACCCCCATAGGAATGAATGGAATGTGAGGAATGCTTCAGTACAACATAGAAAAAAACTAAAAAAGCTACCATTTTTAACTAAAACTAAAAATGTACCAAACAATTCATTTTATAATGTCTACATGTGTATATGAATGCATAATGAAGTGAACTGATTTTAGGACCCAGTGGAACGGCTCATTTGCTCCATATAGAGCTAAAAGGCCATCTAGTGGCAAGAGTCATGAAATTTCATGTTATATTATCTTTGTTCCACAAGAGGTCAGCAAAAACACCCAATGTAAGATATTTTGAGCTGAATTAAAAGAGTTATTTTGAATTTAAGTTGAAAGAATGTGAAGAATATGTTACTATTTATTTATTATTAATTGATACAATCTAGTAATTTAAAGGTAAATAAAAAAAAATATATATAAATTAAATATAAAAAATATTATCAAAATAAAATAAGCTTTTATTTCATTTGTGACCCAAAAGGGAAGGATGGTTAAGTTTGAAATTTTGACTTAATACAAAGAAAGAGATTGATTTAATCAACAGAAACTCAAAATATTGTTATCTACATTAGTCTGGTGTCAAATCTAAGTTGATTTGACAACAAGGTAGTAAAAAAAAAAAGTATAAAAGTCAACTTTTGCACTATATTAAATCTTTGTGAGGAAGACATAAGTCTTAATTTTGCACTAAAAAGAACTTCAGTAGTTCTCAAATCTCATTTCCTGGTGCATATATTCGAACTTGTCATGTTTTTCTTGACATGCACGACATGTGGGTGAGTAAATGATGATAACATTTAACTGTTTCTAACTATTTCAATGCTGTCAACAAAATACAGCTGTTATGTCTGATTTGAGTGCTGGACTGAAAAAAATATGGTGGATTTTTTCCATTTACTATCATGGCAGCTAATTTTATTGGTCAAGACGAAGCTTGTGCACGTCATTTTCAGGAAAAACTGTTTCAACTGTTTCAAGAAAGTGAACGAACTAAGAGATCGCATCAAACATTGACAGCAATTGCATCTTGTACAGAGAGGATGATACATTCCCCCACAAAACCAAATCTCTGTTCAAATGGTTCATTCTTCTTCATTTTTGCCCCCTTGTTTGTCATCTTTTGATGCATGTTACATTCATTGAACATAATTGTATGGATTGAAACTTTCTTTGAAAGACTAAACTGTTATCAATTTCAGTCAGACTTAGTGCCATTATCATCAAACTTCTTGCATCACCAGAACTCCCGTTTTCTCATTAGCTGAAGCCTATATCCATTTTATTATGCATTTAATAAGGTATATTGCATTTACTAACCAAATGCATGTCACTATTATTCACATTATGAAAAATAATTACTACTACAAGTGTTTGGACTGAAACCATAGCGGACCAAATCATATCTAGAGACTAGAATATTAAAGACACTTTTGCACAAGCAAGTTTCCCTTAAATTTTCGTCCAACTATGAACAAAATAAAGTACCTCTTGTACTGAAACACAGCAGCCTCAACATGAAGTCATTTTAATAAGGAAGTCAATGCTCTGGAGGACATGATTGAAGGTATTCACAAACATCAACACTAAAAGTCTTTCACACACTGAAGCTCGCCTCATTTATAATGGTTACAGATGCATTTTGGCAGTCTGGCCTTTCTGTGGTAAATTTAGAGACATGTCAGAGTGTGGTATGACGTTTCAGCGGGGCCGTGTTACGGATTAACCTCAGAGAGACACATTAAAAAATTATAGTATGGGGTTTGGCAAAAACGTCAGCATTATATAATCAGAGGAAGAGAAAGAGAGAACTGAGAACGAGAGGAAAAATTGGATGCCCAGCAGCTTGAAAACTTCACCTCTCTCCCCAACCACCTCCTAACATCAAAGGATTCACTTTATTACTTCAGCTTTGATTAAATCTGAGTGTTTTTCAAAATTCCACAAGGATACTTATAAGCACGAGTGTGTTAATTAACAAGAGAAATCCATGGATTTTATTTAAGAAATCAAAATTAAGTTATGTTCTACAGTGTTCAGTGCAAGTTTAACTTAATCAAGAGCATTTGTTGAGTAAAATTAAAAAGAATTTCAACTCATCCCTTGCACTTATAATAACATTTTCGTTAACACTTGTGTATTATTTAAACTGTAGCTGTTTAAATCATTATTTTATACAGTGCGTGCAGAATTATTAGGCATGTTGATTTTCTGATCATATTTTATTTCCAGGCACATTTTACCAATTCCAAACCACATTAATCTTAATAACTACTATTCATTTTGTATTTATTCATTTATAAGTGATATATAATTGTTCATGAAGACTGGAAATGAAAAACGCCTTATATTCAGGCGTGCATAATTATTAGGCACGTTTTCTTTTACAGATAAAATGAGCCAAAAAAGAGATTTAACTCAGACTGAAAATTCAAAAAATTATTAAATGCCCATGAGGAGGATGCAATACTGATGCGATGCTAGACATTGCAGTTAAGGCATGACCATTGGACAGTGAAATGCTCATTGGGTCAGCAGGGTCAGACAAAAACAGGTGGCGTTATCTGCAAAAGAATTAAAAATTAAGGTGAAGAATTAAGTGTGAAACCATCAGGGAGGCTTTATAGACAGATAGTTTGAGAGTGACTCTTGAAGGACCAGCACCACATCCTCTTGTACCACTGTTCGAAGAATTCATCTTCCAGAATCTGGCAGTGAGTTTTGGGAGTTCAATTTTAGTTAATCTCTGCAAAAGTCTTCATGTATTTATTAAGTGTTGTAAGCAATTTTTTTAAGGTTCTTTACTTAACTTAAGTCTCTGAGATCCTGACACCTTGCACTTCTGGAGATTCCAGGTAGGTTGCTATTCAGGAAAATGGTGGCGCTGGAGACTAAAGGGCTCCTCATGGTTTCACACTCAATTCTTCACCTTAATTTTTAATTCTTTTGCAGATAACGTGTCTTTTCTCCGCCACCTGTTTTTGTCTGACCCTGCTGACCCAATGAGCATTTCACTGTCCAATGGTCATGCCTTAACTGCAATTTCTAGTATTGCATTAGTATTACATCCTTCTCGTGGGCATTTAATAATTTTTTGACTTTTCGGTCTGACTTAAATCGGCTAATTTTATCTGTAAAAGAAAACGTGCCTAATAATTATGCACGCCTGAATATAAGGCGTTTTTCATTTCCAGCCTTCATGAACAATTATATATCACTTATAAATGATCAAATACAAAATAAATAGTAGTTATTAAGATTAATGTGGTTTGGAATTGGTAAAATGTGCCTGGAAATAAAATATGATCAGAAAATCAACGTGCCTAATAATTCTAGTCATATTGTCTCATGAAATTAAAGTAAATCAAATTTTACACAAAAAAGGTAATACTTTTTTTTCACACTAAAATCATGTTAACACATTGTTCACATTTTGTGGTTATATTAGAGCTGGCAATTGATTTAAAAAAAAGTTTTACTTGATCTTAGTGCTGCATTTGATACTATAGATCATGACATACTCTTAGATAGACTACAAAATGACACTGGTATTCAGGGACAGGCATTAAGATGCTTTAGATCGTACCTATCAGACCGTTTCGTGGGAATTATCCAAGTTAGTAAATTATGGAGTGCCACAAGAGTCTGTTATAGGCCCTCTGCTCTTTTCAATATACATGCTGCCCCTTGGTAATATTACTAGAAGTCCTTTGGGATTGAGAGTCGATTCCAAAGGTTTGAATCGATTACATCAAGAGGAATTGACTCCTCTTTAAGAGTCTTTTTTTCAGTATTACAGAGCTAATCATTAATCCGCCTTGCTAATAGTGATTGGAAGTCCGATTCATTTCTGTGAAAAGGTTCTTTCTGATGGTTCGTTAAAAAAAAAACGACTCAGCGGTTCTTTTACGTAATCGCGTAATGACATCACTAATGACAAATATTGAGTTGCCTACATCTTGGACAAATGTCCTGCACCCAAAGCACACAATACAGTGATTGATGCACAAACATGAATGTTTTACGTGTCTAAAATCTATAAATATAGTAAACTCCCATGATTTAGCTTAAAGGGTGGCTTGTTACGCTGTCCACAATGGTAGGTTTTGAGCATCACTCAGAGATTACGGAGATAACAGATGCATGACATGTGGGTCTTTATCTTATTTTCAATTTAAATAAAATACTACAGGTTTTCCAGAACCAGGAATCGGAGCCTACTGAAACAGAGAGAAATTATGTTTTCAAATAGATAGGCCTAAGCGTTTTACTGTAACCCAGATTTAGCTTATTTATAAAAAAATGTATGGTAATCAACAAAAAGTGCTTTAATTGAGCTTAATTTGTAGCTAGAATATTTCTTTATTATAAGTTTTAGGCCTTATTGTAAACAATTCATCAGTTATATCGAAAGAAAAACTGTTATAAACAAAATTAGTTTGTCAAAATTTAGGCCAATTTTTCTTCTCCTGTCTCTCACTATCTCAATCCCTCATGAAACCCCATGGTAGGGAACATATGATCACTCCGTAGGGTGCGTTAATACAAAGCCGTGTACGTGTAAAAATAAAGTAAAAGGAAGGTGTGAATTCCCATGATTCTCAGGGTTTTGCAGTCTGTTATTTTATTTTAATCAAATCTGGGTTGTTGTGCTTCTGATTCAGAGGTTATTTGTGGAAATGTACTTATACAGTATATGAAAATGTCATTTTCTTTTATACTGTAAGTATTACAAAGGTACATAAATAATCCCAGTACATTGTGGGTAGGTACATGTTTCATTATACTGTAGGTAAAGGCACATACATCATTTTGGTATTTTCCCCCATGTTTTCTATCTTCACATCCTCTCTCTTGATTTGAAAGTGCTGTTCCAAAGAGATTTTCAGCTCCATGAGCCACTTCCTGTCGCAGAGAACATTACAGAGACAATCTCACTGGAGCAGCACGATTCATATAATGGCACAATTTCACAAAACCATTATTTTTAGTAATGTAATCATAAAGACAGAAATGAAATAATTATTATAAATAAATAAATAAAAACAATATAATAATAATTTAGTGCTGTCAAACTCCAAAATAAAAGTTTGTGTTTACATAATGTGTGTGTACTGTGTATAATTATTATGTGTATATATAAATACACATACATGCATGTATACATTTAAGAATTTTTTTTAATATTTATATATAAAATATTTATTTTTATTTTTAGAAATAATTTTATAAATTATATAAATACATATATAAAGTATATACACATGCAAATATTTATTTAATACATACATGCATGTGTGTGTATTTATATATACATAATTATAAACAGTACACATAAAAACAAACACACATACACACACTGATCAGGCACAACATTATGACATTATTTCACAGGTGAAGTGAATAACACTGATTATCTCTTCATCACGGCACCTGTTAGTGGGTGGGATATATTAGGCAGCAAGTGAACATTTTCTCCTCAAAGTTGATGTGTTAGAAGCAGGAAAAATGGGCAAACGTAAGGATTTAAGCGAGTTTGACAAGGGCCAAATTGTGACGGCTAGACGACACAGTCAGAGCATCTCCAAAACTGCAGCTCTTGTGGGGTGTTCCCGGTCTTTCAAAAGTGGTCCAGGGAAGGAACAGTGGTGAACCGGCGACAGGGTCATGGGCGGCCAAGGCTCACTGATGCACGTGGGGAGCGAAGGCTGGCCTGTGTGGTCCAATCAAACAGACAAGCTACTGTAGCTCAAATCGTGTCAGAATACACAGTGCATCACAGTTTGTTGCGTATGGGGCTGCATAGCTGCAGACCAGTCACCAGTGCCCATGCTGACCCCTGTCCACCGCCGAAAGCGCCAACAGTGGGCACATGACCATCAGAACTGGACCACGGAGCAATGGAAGAAGGAGGCCTGGTCTGATGAATCACGTTTTCTTTTACATCACGTGGATGACCGGGTGCGTTGCTTACCTGGGGAACACATGGCACCAGGATGCACTATGGGAAGAAGCCGGTGGAGGCAGTGTGATGCTTTGGGCAATGTTCTGCTGGGAAACCTTGGATCCTGCCACCCATGTGGATGTTACTTTGACACGTACCACCTACCTAAGCATTGTTGCAGACCATGTGCACCCTTTCATGGAAACTGTATTCCCTGGTGGCTGTGGCCTCTTTCAGCAGGATAATGTGCCCTGCCACAAAGCAAAAATGGTTCAGAAATGGTTTGAGGAGCACAACAATGAGTTTGAGGTGTTGACTTGGCCTCCAAATTCCCCAGATCTCAATTCAATCGAGCATCTGTAGGATGTGCTGAACAAACAAGTCCGATCCATGGAGGCCCCACCTCGCAACTTACAGGACTTAAAGGATCTGCTGCTTACATCTTTGTTCCAGATACCACAGCACACCTTCAGGGGTCCAGTGGAGTCCATGCCTCGACGGGTCAGGGTTGTTTTGGCAGCAAAAGGGGGACATAGGAAGGTGGTCATAATGTTATATATATATATACACTCACCTAAAGGATTATTAGGAACACCATACTAATACTGTGTTTGACCCCCTTTCGCCTTCAGAACTGCCTTAATTCTACGTGGCATTGATTCAACAAGGTGCTGAAAGCATTCTTTAGAAATGTTGGCCCATATTGATAGGATAGCATCTTGCAGTTGATGGAGATTTGTGGGATGCACATCCAGGGCATGAAGCTCCCGTTCCACCACATCCCAAAGATGCTCTATTGGGTTGAGATCTGGTGACTGTGGGGGCCATTTTAGTACAGTGAACTCATTGTCATGTTCAAGAAACCAATTTGAAATGATTCGAGCTTTGTGACATGGTGCATTATCCTGCTGGAAGTAGCCATCAGAGGATGGGTACATGGTGGTCATAAAGGGATGGACATGGTCAGAAACAATGCTCAGGTAGGCCGTGGCATTTAAACGATGCCCAATTGGCACTAAGGGGCCTAAAGTGTGCCAAGAAAACATCCCCCACACCATTACACCACCACCAGCCTGCACAGTGGTAACAAGGCATGATGGATCCATGTTCTCATTCTGTTTACGCCAAATTCTGACTCTACCATCTGAATGTCTCAACAGAAATCGAGACTCATCAGACCAGGCAACATTTTTCCAGTCTTCAACTGTCCAATTTTGGTGAGCTCGTGCAAATTGTAGTCTCTTTTTCCTATTTGTAGTGGAGATGAGTGGTACCCGGTGGGGTCTTCTGCTGTTGTAGCCCATCCGCCTCAAGGTTGTGCGTGTTGTGGCTTCACAAATGCTTTGCTGCATACCTCGGTTGTAACGATTGGTTATTTCAGTCAAAGTTGCTCTTCTATCAGCTTGAATCAGTCGGCCCATTCTCCTCTGACCTCTAGCATCAACAAGGCATTTTCGCCCACAGGACTGCCGCATACTGGATGTTTTTCCCTTTTCACACCATTCTTTGTAAACTCTAGAAATGGTTGTGCGTGAAAATCCCAGTAACTGAGCAGATTGTGAAATACTCAGACCGGCCCGTCTGGCACCAACAACCATGCCACGCTCAAAATTGCTTAAATCACCTTTCTTTCCCATTCTGACATTCAGTTTGGAGTTCAGGAGATTGTCTTGACCAGGACCACACCCCTAAATGCATTGAAGCAACTGCCATGTGATTGGTTGATTAGATAATTGCATTAATGAGAAATTGAACAGGTGTTCCTAATAATCCTTTAGGTGAGTGTATATATATATATATATATATATAAATATAATGATATATTACATATATGTATATATGTCAACATACAGCCCAAATACACCTTTTACATATATGTAATAAAGTATATTTTGTGAAATTTAAATTCCGAGGACAAATCACCCACAAAGTACAGTTAAACTGAGAGAGAGAGAGAGAGAGAGAGAGAGAGAGAGAGAGAGAGAGAGAGAGAGAGAGAGAGAGAGTGAGTGTGTGTGTGACAGAAAAGATTGCACATAATGTGCTTCAGGGTGTTCAGAGCTGTAAAAAGTTTGTGTTCCAGACACTGGGGCTGTGATAAGTTCAAATTGTTCTTTCTCTCCATCAATTTGTTTTTCCTCACACACAACTTATACACCTCCACACAAATCTTTATAAATAAGAACACACTTACAGTCTCATATAACGCTGACTCAGAGTACTTTTCAAGCAGATGCATTTGATAAAGCACAAGTTCATCCAATGTGCTTGTAAATAGGCAGAGGGATAGACAGACAGAGCCAGAGAGAGATAGGATGACTGGGGATTTGTGGAGGAAAAACCACTACCACAAAATGTGTGAAAGGAAAATAAAGAAATCAATAATGCTTTCATGGCAGACATTCAAATAAAGCTCAACGGTGGAAGGAATTAGGGAGCAATCTCAGCCCTCACACTTAAACAGTAAAGCAAGAAACAGCAGCCGCCTCGCCACATTTCAGAGCAGACACTGAAAAACAATTTGGAATGAAGCATATCTGCAGCAGAGAACGGCCTCGGCACAACGCACATCAAAAAAAGAAATATCACACGGAGGGGAACATTAACATGCGTCCTCCATTCCTGGTAATTTCATCATGCTGAGAGAGAAATATTCAAAGCCTTTCCAATCAGTCTGAAGGTACAATGACAGAAGACTGAACTGCAGAAAGTGCTGACTGCGATCAAGCAGCAGTTTTTACTTTAACAATGTTTGATAAAGAGAAAGCTGAGGGTTATGGGTGAATCTTGAACTACTTTGGACCAAACAGAGGGGTCATTCTGAGGTCAAAGATCAAGGTGGTAGGTCATGACGGAGGTGAACCAAACAAGTGCTGAGATAAAACTCAATACAACATTAGATTCAAATAAGTCAAACATAGGGCTGGACGATACGACCTAAAATCAAAACCTCGATTAATTGAACACTTTACCTCGATTACGATCAATGATAGTTCACTGACAAGGTATGTACTGTAAATATGCTTGACTATTAAAAGGTGGGATATTTCTTTTTAAGATAAATTGGCACCGTGAGAGTACAGTTATTTAAATGCATAAATGAAAGAGAGATTGCATGTGTAAATTAGTCATACCCTCTCTTTATTAATTGTGAAGCTGTGCGTTGTATGTAGTTACTTCAAAAGTAGAAAAATATATGCTATAACTTTTGAGTTTCTACTCTATTTTAGTCAGAGGCGGACTTAACCATTAGGCAAAGGTAGGCGACCGCCTGGGGCCCCCGAAAGCCAAGGGCCTCCTAAAATGCTTTTTATATAGGAGATCCGAGTTCAGCGCAGATGCACATGTTCATTACCACGACAACCGCCCGCGCATCCGCGTTTACGTGCTTCTTGTAGAAAGTGTAGCGCCCAATGATTTCCAAAAATGACGTCAGTTAGAGGTTCTGAATTTCGGTTTCGATTACTTATTATTACATATTTTGTATATGTATACACACACATACATGTATATTTAAGAAATATTTGCATGTATATACTGTATATATATTTATATAATTTATATTATATTTAAATATAAATATTTTATACATAAATATAACAAATGTTTCTTAAATATACATGTATGTGTGTGTATACATATATACATAATAATTATACACAGTACACACACATATATTATGTAAACCCAAACTTTTATTTTGGATGCGATTAATCGTTTGACAGCTCTAATTCAAATTAAAAACACAATTAAGATACAATGTTGTTATTGGAGATTGAACAAACTACCATTCAAAGGAAGTAAGACTTTTTAATAAGCCTTTTCTGCAAAGGCTGAAATTATTTTATAAAAAATACAGTAAAAACAGTAATATTGTGAATTATTATTACAATTTAGAATAGCTGTTTTCGATCTGAATATATTTTAAAATGTCATTGATATCTGTGATGGCAAAGCTGAATTTTCAGTCTCATTATTATAAATGTATGATTTACTGCTCAAGAAAGAAAAACAAATATTATTGTTGAAAATAGTTGTGCTGCTTTATATTTTTGTGCACTGTAAAAAATTATCTTCATGATTTATCACAACATTTTTTATTTTGTCAACTCAACTTAGATAATTTATGTGGTTCAGTTCAAATAAAACTTTGTGTTTCTGTTGATTAAACCAATCTCCTTCAGCGTATTAAATTTTAAGGGAACCAGGTTACTTTTTTAAATTAAACCACCAATATTTTTTTATAGTGTGGAAACCATGATACATTTTTTTCAGGATGAATAGAAAGTTCAAACGAAAAGCATATATTTAAAATAAAAATCATTTGTAACATTATAAACGTCTTTAATGTCAAATTTAATGCATTCAATTATTATTAAAATATAATTATTTAATGAATAATTAATATTATTTAAGTTATTATTATTAATAAATATTATTATTTACTCAAACATTTTAACAGTAAACAAACTATGGTATAGACGTAACAATGTTCAAGAATGGGCAAGAACTAAGCTAAGAATACTGGAAACTCATATTTATCAGCCACAAATATAAAAATGAGGCTATTAAATATTTATTAACTAACATTAAATAGACTCGCTATGATAACTCACCATTTTTTCAATGTGGCATGACCAATAGGTGGATCTCACCTATTAATTTTGTATATTGTTTATCATCATATAAACAAATAAAATATAAAAATGAATATTTATTCTCGTTATGCTTTCAGGAATGTTTAAGTTGAAATCACATTGACGCATGTCATCTTCGTCTATAGAAGTGTTCACCATCATAAACCCATGGCAGTGTTCTCAATAAAATCTATTTTGAATGGGATTTTTTATTTGGAGATCAAATTAGCTCTACAGGAAGCTGTATATCAGATGGACCAGAGTCAAAGGCAGCAACACTCATGCGTTTGAGCAGGATTGATGTGTTCAATTTCCAGTCGGTCAGAGCAAAAGCAAAAAACGACGATCATCAGCGGTGCTGGATCAGACCCACAGGGATCAGAAGTCTGTCACCCTCGTACCGACAGCACCGTCACACTCCAAAAAGTTCTAGACAACAAATCCTCACAACTCACACTGTCTATGACACTGCCATATGATGATGGATGGAACTTTAGGATAGAATCAAACTCCAGAACCACTGCAGGGCAGATTTAGTGTTGTTTCAAGATCATATTGCAACAACCACACAGACCGATACATAGTGTATTCACTGACCGTTTGATGCATATACTGCACACAAAACTCAGCTCAGTTCTCAACGGCTGGCATTATGCAACTAGATACACACAGGGATTTCATAAGTCTGTCTGGAAACTAAGTCATATTTGCATATTTAGGGTAGGCTACTAAATTGACGCAACAAACACTGAGGCAAAAACTAATAATCAGTTTTGGCAAAGTTAGAAATGTTATTAACAGTTCATATCAAATCTTAAAAAGATTATATTAAAAACTTGATTTTACAATATTTCTACTGTAAATTCTTACAATAAAATAAATGTATATATTAAATACATACATATTTCAACATGTTAATCTGAAATAAATATAGGCTAGTTCATGTCCTGTGAGGGAAAAATAAATATAATAAAGCAATGTGCGTTTGCGTATATATATAATATTATATATAATATTATATATATATATATATATATATATATATATATATATATATATATATATATATATAAAATATTATATATTATCCTGCTGGAAGTAGCCATCAGAGGATGGGTACATGGTGGTCATAAAGGGATGGACATGGTCAGAAACAATGCTCAGGTAGGCCGTGGCATTTAAACGACGCCCAATTGGCACTAAGGGGCCTAAAGTGTGCCAAGAAAACATCCCCCACACCATTACACCACCACCACCAGCCTGCACAGTGGTAACAAGGCATGATGGATCCATGTTCTCATTCTGTTTACGCCAAATTCTGACTTTACCATCTGAATGTCTCAACAGAAATCGAGACTCATCAGACCAGGCAACATTTTTCCAGTCTTCAACTGTCCAATTTTGGTGAGCTCGTGCAAATTGTAGCCTCTTTTTCCTATTTGTAGTGGAGATGAGTGGTACCCGGTGGGGTCTTCTGCTGTTGTAGCCCATCCGCCTCAAGGTTGTGCGTGTTGTGGCTTCACAAATGCTTTGTTGCATACCTCGGTTGTAACGAGTGGTTATTTCAGTCAAAGTTGCTCTTCTATCAGCTTGAATCAGTCGGCCCATTCTCCTCTGACCTCTAGCATCAACAAGGCATTTTCGCCCACAGGACTGCCGCATACTGGATGTTTTTCCCTTTTCACACCATTCTTTGTAAACTCTAGAAATGGTTGTGCGTGAAAATCCCAGTAACTGAGCAGATTGTGAAATACTCAGACCGGCCTGTCTGGCACCAACAACCATGTCACGCTCAAAATTGCTTAAATCACCTTTCTTTCCCATTCTGACATTCAGTTTGGAGTTCAGGAGATTGTCTTGACCAGGACCACACCCCTAAATGCATTGAAGCAACTGCCATTTGATTGGTTGATTAGATAATTGCATTAATGAGAAATTGAACAGGTGTTCCTAATAATCCTTTAGGTGAGTGTATATGTGTGTGTGTGTGTGTGTGTGTGTGTGTATGTATATGTGTATATGTATACGTCATGTTACAATGTCAACAGTCTTTTGCTTTGTACTGTATGTAGAAGCTTTTTGCCCAGATTAGGCTGCAATGTGTTTTAGACTTGATACTGGCAGACAAAATTTGGCTATGTTTTGGAAATGTTTTTTTTTTTACACTAGATTTAAGGTGACTGAACTGTGAAGAGGAGATTCCTCTCTTTCCCTCTTTTTACGTATTTTGCTCTCTCTCTCTCTCACACACACTCTTTAGCTCTCTTCCCCTCTTTTATTTGGACCCAGCAGGAGAAAAATCAAGTTCACCTTTAAAACAGCAAGGCTTGCGGCTTCAATGCATGAGCTGCACGCCTATATATATGCCAATAACAACCCCAGATAACAGACACAGCCTCAAACTACACGCTCACTCTCACACGCACACATCATTGTAATTCACTGACCTTTCCTCACTCAATTCAGTGGTTCCTACCCCGGCACACTCTTTTCCACATTTAAACAGAAAATAATGCTGTGGGTCAAAGACATGCAAATTGAACAAGTGCTGGAAATAAAGCCTGTGACTGCACCTTTAAACACAGCTGTGTGATCGTTGCCTGAAGCTGGTGTTTGCCGAAGTTAGACTCGTGCAGCGTATGGCAGAGGAAACTCTGAAGGTGGCAAAAAAACAAAAACAAAAAAAAACATAAAGCTATTAAAACTGTAAAATGTTATTCAATATTTATTTATTATAAAAAGATTAAAAAAAGATTTCTTAAAAAAAAGAGAAGGATTAAAGCTGTTATGTTGTTCCTCTTAACGTAGCAAATATTTTTAGTGATCTAAAACTTTCTCCACTTGCTCCACTGGGAAATTCAGGCACGCTATGGCTTTGGGAATTAATTAGTCTAAAAGTATCACATCAGAGATTCAGGAAACCCAAATAAAACAATCTTTACAACGTTCCTCCACTGGAACTCATGAAAAAACTGACTTAAATCACAAAAAAAATCAGAGCAGAGGGTGGAACGTAAGTAAAAACGGATCAGGCTACCGGCTAATGTTGTTGGGTTAATCAAATACTGATTTATGAACACACAATCTGTTCAGTTTAGATTGAGCATTTCTGTTTACATTAAACTTGGACTGAAATCCAGTTCAAATTTAATTCACAAAATACAAACAAACAAGGAGTTACTAGATAAATAGCCACTAAACAAATCTAGATGCTAGAGTCAATTTGACCTGGAACTTCACCGGGAAAGTTCAACAGGGACTTTCGTAGCATACCGTTTATTACTTTCCATAATTAGGTATGATGATTGAGATTGCAATCACTATTTTGTCATTGTATAAAATATAATAAAACCATTTATTTACAAATTCACATAAATAGAATTTCATTATATATTATATATATATATACATATATATATACATATACATACATATACATACACACACACACACATTACATTTTATATAGATTTACATATATATATATATATATATAGCATATTATTAAATTTAAATTAACAGAAAACCTATATTTATTTACATATATTTAAAATAATAATTATATTAGTAACAATTAATATAATTATTAGAAGGTTTGAAATATATTATAATATTTAAAGATATTTATAATAATACTAATAATAATATTTTTAAAAATTTAAATATATTTGAAATAAAAATTCACATGCCTTCATAATATAATTGAATTAATGGAATATAATATACTCTAAAACAACAGTCCTTGTGAAATATTATTATATTTCATTTATAATTATTATTCTTATTATATTCAAAGTAATATAAAAAGTATGTTAACAATAGTTATGTACAGTATAAATTATAGCTACTGTAAACAATGCTAATAATTTCATATAAATTCACAAAATGTCATCTTGTGTGTGTGTATATATATACACATATACATACACCCACACATATACATATGTGTATATATATATATATATATATATATATATATATATATATATATACATACACACTCACCTAAAGGATTATTAGGAACACCTGTTCAATTTCTCATTAATGCAATTATCTAATCAACCAATCACATGGCAGTTGCTTCAATGCATTTAGGGGTGTGGTCCTGGTCAAGACAATCTCCTGAACTCCAAACTGAATGTCAGAATGGGAAAGAAAGGTGATTTAAGCAATTTTGAGCGTGGCATGGTTGTTGGTGCCAGACGGGCCGGTCTGAGTATTTCACAATCTGCTCAGTTACTGGGATTTTCACGCACAACCATTTCTAGAGTTTACAAAGAATGGTGTGAAAAGGGAAAAACATCCAGTATGCGGCAGTCCTGTGGGCGAAAACGCCTTGTTGATGCTAGAGGTCAGAGAAGAATGGGCTGACTGAATCAAGCTGATAGAAGAGTAACTTTGACTGAAATAACCACTCGTTACAACCGAGGTATGCAGCAAAGCATTTGTGAAGCCACAACACGCACAACCTTGAGGCGGATGGGCTACAACAGCAGAAGACCCCACCGGGTACCACGCATCTCCACTACAAATAGGAAAAAGAGGCTACAATTTGCACGAGCTCACCAAAATTGGACAGTTGAAGACCGGAAAAATGTTGCCTGGTCTGATGAGTCTCGATTTCTGTTGAGACATTCAGATGGTAGAGTCAGAATTTGGCGTACACAGAATGAGAACGGGAGGATGTGGTGGAACGGGAGCTTCGTGCCCTGGATGTGCATCCCACAAATCTCCATCAACTGCAAGATGCTATCCTATCAATATGGGCCAACATTTCTAAAGAATGCTTTCAGCACCTTGTTGATACAATGCCACGTAGAATTAAGGCAGTTCTGAAGGCGAAAGGGGGTCAAACACAGTATTAGTATGGTGTTCCTAATAATCCTTTAGGTGAGTGTATGTATATATGTATGGTATGTATATATATAGTATAAATTATACTATATGTATACTATATGTAATATGTATAAATTATGTATATGTATATGTATATACATATACATACACACACATATATACATACATACATACATATATATATATATTAGGAACACCATACTAATACTGTGTTTGACCCCCTTTCGCCTTCAGAACTGCCTTAATTCTACGTGGCATTGATTCAACAAGGTGCTGAAAGCATTCTTTAGAAATGTTGGCCCATATTGATAGGATAGCATCTTGCAGTTGATGGACATTTGTGGGATGCACATCCAGGGCACGTAGCTCCCGTTCCACCACATCCCAAAGATGCTCTATTGGGTTCAGATCTGGTGACTGTGGGGGCCATTTTAGTACAGTGAGCTCATTGTCATGTTCAAGAAACCAATTTGAAATGATTCGAGCTTTGTGACATGGTGCATTATCCTGCTGGAAGTAGCCATCAGAGGATGGGTACATGGTGGTCATAAAGGGATGGACATGGTCAGAAACAATGCTCAGGTAGGCCGTGGCATTTAAACGATGCCCAATTGGCACTAAGGGGCCTAAAGTGTGCCAAGAAAACATCCCCCACACCATTACACAACCACCATCAGCCTGCACACTGGTAACAAGGCATGATGGATCCATGTTCTCATTCTGTTTACGCCAAATTCTGACTCTACCATCTGAATGTCTCAACAGAAATCGAGACTCATCAGACCAGGCAAAATTTTTCCAGTCTTCAACTGTCCAATTCTGGTGAGCTCGTGCAAATTGTAGCCTCTTTTTCCTATTTGTAGTGGAGATGAGTGGTACCTGGTGGGGTCTTCTGCTGTTGTAGCCCATCCGCCTCAAGGTTGTGCGTGTTGTGGCTTCACAAATGCTTTGCTGCATACCTCAGTTGTAACGAGTGGTTATTTCAGTCAAAGTTGCTCTTCTATCAGCTTGAATCAGTCGGCCCATTCTCCTCTGACCTCTAGCATCAACAAGGCATTTTCGCCCACAGGACTGCCACATACTGGATGTTTTTCCCTTTTCACACCATTCTTTGTAAACTCTAGAAATGGTTGTGCGTGAAAATCCCAGTAACTGAGCAGATTGTGAAATACTCAGACTGGCCCGTCTGGCACCAACAACCATGCCACGCTCAGAGTTCAGGAGATTGTCTTGACCAGGACCACACCCCTAAATGCATTGAAGCAACTGCCATGTGATTGGTTGATTAGATAATTGCATTAATGAGAAATTGAACAGGTGTTCCTAATAATCCTTTAGGTGAGTGTATATATATACACACACACACACACACACACACCAACACACTTTTTTTTTATATTCACACTTAAAACCCCTAACCTGGTAACCTGTTCTAGTTTATGAAAAACATCAGCAAATTAAAAATGAACTTTTCAAGCCACACTTACTACCTGTTTAAGAAATCATAACAATCCAAATTTCATTACTGACAAGATATGCGCCAATATTATTGTCCGTCACTTTGCTGTGAAACCCAAGTAAGCAGGTGAACATGTAAACTCAATGCAGAGCAAATGAGGTAAAGGCCCACATGGGGATGCCGACAGCTGTCATGAGGTAACAGGAGATGGAGGACTCATTTGTCAACATCAGAAAGAATGACAAATGGAGACAGAGAGCCGGGCGAGGTCAGTGCACCTGTCAATCACTGCAGAAATGATCCTACAGCGGGTGGGGCTGAATATGCTGTGGGAGATTTCTCATATTCCTCTTTTTTCTTGCTCTGTAACATGACATAACCTGTTTCATGTTGCTTAATCCATCTATTTTCATTCTCTGGGTACAGCAGATCCAGCAGGGATTAGGTGAACCAGAACCTGCCCAGCCAATGACAGCGCGGAGAGAGTGAGAGACGGGCCGTGCGCGAGCAGGCTGTGACCTCGTGCAGGGAAGAGCTGCAGCCCAATCTTAATCAACACACTGGCCCCTACGGGACAGGAGAGGTACTACAGTGTTAATTGCTCAAGCTGTGAGCTGCTACACACTTTCATTATTCATGAATCATGATGTAAGATGTTCAAATCAAGAACGAAGAAACACTAATAGTTACAATATATAAGTGGCAAACAGTAATCACACATAATATTTAATATAGGCTAAACATTATGTGATATGACTGTTTGCCACCTCTTGTGACAGTGAGAACAGTGAACAGATTCATTGCTATGATATTATCTGGGTCATGCACAAAAATAAACATACAAAAAGTCATATATATATTGACTCATATATATTGCATATTCGCCAAGTTAACTATAAGATAATATATTGCACAGATCCATATATAGCACTGTAGGTGATATTCTGATAAGCAGGATGAAATATAATGCTGATATATTCTAAACAAATAAATCATCAACCACCAAATTAATATATACACACACTGCGTCTATTTCTGGCCCTCTGTGCATTTTTCCTGACATGGCTCTATAAATAAAATAAGGAGTTCATTATGCATTCTATGGGAATATCTTAACAGTTCTCGCCAGGAGAGGTGACAGGAGTCATAAATCTGATCAGATCTCGGACACACACACACACGCATACTGGCACAGTAGACACACTCCTACATATACATATATGTACATATACATATATTTTCTGCAGAACTGCTTTATAGATGAAATGAACTAAATTAGTAATTGATGATCTTTACGACGGAATTGAATTGAAACTGACTTCAGCTGGAAAATGACACTATTTAGGGGTTCAAGCACATAGCTTTTAACATAGGATCAGCATTCTCTAAAAGTGATCGGGGAGACCAAACCATAAGTCGTAGAGATTTGAAACTTTGAGGGCTGGTACTCACACCGTCTACAACGTCACCAAGGCTCGCCCTGATTGGCCTGAAGGGGGCGCTACAGCGGTCAAAAGTATGAAATCGCTTATAACTCCTAAACCGTTAGGCGCAGGCTCAAGTGTATATCCAGGGGCACCGCTAGCAATTTTGGGCCCTATGAAAGAATATGAGGTTGGGCCCCCTACCGTACCAAAAATACAGGCCAACCTATAGCGATCCTAAATTGTTGGCAGCAATTTAATTATATGTATATCTGTGTTAAATAGCACAATACCTGCTTCTCATCTCCATCCCCTTCTCCTTCCAGACCTGCATATTCCCCTTCCCAAAGCTGAGCTTTGGTTAATATAGTCTTTGCAAACTGATTGTTTTATGTCGCTCGTTTAAAACTTCTATCGTAACAGCTGTTTAGTTTAGCTACACACATCTTATCTTGCACTTCATGATCGTTAACTGAAGCGTTGCGCTGGAATTCGCGCTCAGCAGCTGTGAACATAAAGCCCGCAGAACTTTGTATATGTTCGGTTGACTGTATTTTATTTTGATAATGAACAGGCTGCGATATCAAATTGACAGTGCTAGAATGACATATGCGTGCGTGCGAGGCGCGATCACTTGGATTTTTCCCTCAGCAGTGGAAAAAGTACTTTATTATTTACAGTCATTTTATTTGTGTACATTAAAAATGACTACAAAATGTCAAGCCTTTGAAAACAAGAAAACAACAGGATGTGCTTTTCTGTCTCCATCTCCTTGAACATCTTTCTGGCTCACGTGCACAAAAATGAACCAAAACACTGCGAATACTTGACGCTCAGACTAACATGAGAAATATAAATAGAAACCTTTAAGTGCCGCCACTACTCTTTGTGCAGCAAGATTCTCTTTTGTCTGATTGTAAATAATTAATCAAACAAAGTTGAAATTTCGATTCACAGTCTCTAAGGGACGCCAAAACGTTTGAAGTGGGAGGAGAGCCACTTTTACTAAAATGGCTATAACTGGTGAACAGAATGAGACATTTTCACCAAACTTGGAGCACAAATGTAAGAGCTCATTCTGTGGTCGTGTGAAAGCACATGGCGACTGGCCACTTGGTGGTGCTATAAAATTGAAAAAAACAAACAAACATAAAGATGGCTATAACTACACTACACTATGCCTTTGAGGACATTCCGTATATTGAAAAACGTGGCCGGCGGCGGACAATGAAGTTTGAGCAGCTATCAGACAAGGTTAACGGAGGCCGATCAAATTTGCGCTTTTCAAATGTGTAAAGGATGGCATACTATGCGATTTTTTTCCACACGCCATTCATACCGCATGGTAGAACTCCTCATTCTGAGCAACTATGCCTCTATGACTGCTGCTGTTAATCGAAGCGCTTATTAAATATTGGAGATTATTTCAAAAACCAACTTTAGCGAAGTAAGTTAAGAGTAAGTGAAGAGGCGTTGTGTGCACTGTGTGAACATGATGGTTATTGTAGTTCTAGACTAAATATGAGCATGCATTTACTCATATCACTTGCACAAAAACAGATTCAGTACTCGTCAAAATGAATAAAAATGCAAATTCAGACCATTACACAAACCTGTAATACTTAAATGTTAAATAACACAAATATACTTTATTTAATCTCACTTTATTAACCAATGTCTTTGCAGCTGACCTTCTACGATCCAATTCAACCATACTAAGCAAAAATGACTTTAGTTAAACATCACATTTGTCTTTCTTTTTCCTTTCTTTTTTTATTTATTGCGGAAGTAAGTTGAACTTTCTTCTCCTGCGTTCTATTCTTCTCCAATCCATAATGGCAGCCCAGATAAAAGGTTTGTTTGAGCTGAGCAGCGCCCTCTACTGTACAGGTGTTAATTTGCATTTCCATCAACCTGAGGCTTATTCATTTCATTTGTATAAAAAGTTTGCATAACAAAATATAAGCAAATGTTTTTTCTTTGCTTTTTGAAGCAATTTAAATCTATTTATTTAGCTAACTATGAACAATTAAATAGCATTTTATTATTTGCATTTAGCTTTATTTTTTTCTTGCGATTTACAACCCTCATATCAGACCAGTCAAGAGCCACGGACTTAGATTATCCGATACATTATTAGTTAATTTATGTAACAATTTCTGGTGTGCTCAGACAACCGCATGATCCACTGGTGCACAATACCAAGAGCAGCCATCAACACATTCACACAGATCAAGAGTGACATGCACGCTCACATGCAGTTGACTCTCAGTGTACGGGTCAGTTATGATGCATCCACTGTAACGGATGCATTCAGCTTCGTACAGATGCCTGACTTCATTTCTGCTGCATGCACAAGACTTTCCATTATACTACTGATGCATCTGTATGTTTATTATGCAAATGCATGTTATGGGAGTGCTCTTGAACGTGCTGCAGTGGTGATGCTAGCATGTTTGTCCCTGTGTGTGGCAGAGATGATGATGCATCCAACATTTCACAGCATCATCTGCAGCAAGTAAACATTATCTTATGTGACCGCAGAGAGTATCAAATCACCTGCGTCACAGCCGGCTGTGTTGCCTTGGAAACAATGGGAATGATGATGTCACAAAGACATCACAGTTCACACAGTGACCGCTCGTAGCACCACCTAGTTTTCTAATCACAACTTCAGGACGCACAGAACAAACGACAAAGGCATTTGTTACAAACATCTAACCACATAATCCTCTTCATCTGTGCAAATACACTACAATGCAAATACAACTTAAAACTTTTGGTGGAGAGGGAACCAAACAGTAAATGTTCAGCAATGCTGAAAGCACTGCAAACTTGACCAAGAGCTCTTCTGCAGTTCTTCTGTTCCTTAAAATGTACTTTTTAGCTGCAACTTATTTTTTTCTTCCAAGATTCAATAGCAACTTAAGAAAAAGTACAGTGGCAGTACCATGGTATCAGATGGGAATACTGTGGTACTGTATGAATACCATAAAATGTAATTTAATTTAATTTTAGATACAAATATGATGGCAGCAGTATTCTTTGCATTCCCTTATAGTTCCACCTAAATGCTATATGGTACATGCATATTATACTTATTATGTAAGAACGGGGACAAAGAGATGGGCGGGCGGACAGATAGACAGATGATAGACAGAACGGACGGATGGACAGACAGATAGATAGATAGATAGATAGATAGATAGATAATAGTCAAAACGGATGGACAGACAGATGGAGATTTAGATATATAGATAGATAGACAGAACAATGGATAGTGAGTGGAGAGTGAAGGACAGACAAAATGATAGAATGATAGAAGGACAGACAGAAGGACATTAGATAGATAGATATACACTCACCTGAAGGATTATTAGGAACACCTGTTCAATTTCTCATTAATGCAATTATCTAATCAACCAATCACATGGCAGTTGCTTCAATGCATTTAGGGGTGTGGTCCTGGTCAAGACAATCTCCTGAACTCCAAACTGAATGTCAGAATGGGAAAGAAAGGTGATTTAAGCAATTTTGAGCGTGGCATGGTTGTTGGTGCCAGACGGGCCGGTCTGAGTATTTCACAATCTGCTCAGTTACTGGGATTTTCACGCACAACCATTTCTAGAGTTTACAAAGAATGGTGTGAAAAGGGAAAAACATCCAGTATGCGGCAGTCCTGTGGGCGAAAATGCCTTGTTGATGCTAGAGGTCCGAGGAGAATGGGCCGACTGATTCAAGCTGATAGAAGAGCAACTTTGACTGAAATAACCACTCGTTACAACCGAGGTATGCAGCAAAGCATTTGTGAAGCCACAACACGCACAACCTTGAGGCGGATGGGCTACAACAGCAGAAGACCCCACCGGGTACCACTCATCTTCACTACAAATAGGAAAAAGAGGCTACAATTTGCACGAGCTCACCAAAATTGGACAGTTGAAGACTGGAAGAATGTTGCCTGGTCTGATGAGTCTCGATTTCTGTTGAGACATTCAGATGGTAGAGTCAGAATTTGGCGTAAACAGAATGAGAACATGGATCCATCATGCCTTGTTACCACTGTGCAGGCTGGTGGTGGTGGTGTAATGGTGTGGGGGATGTTTTCTTGGCACACTTTAGGCCCCTTAGTGCCAATTGGGCATCGTTTAAATGCCACGGCCTACCTGAGCATTGTTTCTGACCATGTCCATCCCTTTATGACCACCATGTACCCATCCTCTGATGGCTACTTCCAGCAGGATAATGCACCATGTCACAAAGCTCGAATCATTTGAAATTGGTTTCTTGAACATGACAATGAGTTCACTGTACTAAAATGGCCCCCACAGTCACCAGATCTCAACCCAATAGAGCATCTTTGGGATGTGGTGGAACGGGAGCTTCGTGCCCTGGATGTGCATCCCACAAATCTCCATCAACTGCAAGATGCTATCCTATCAATATGGGCCAACATTTCTAAAGAATGCTTTCAGCACCTTGTTGAATCAATGCCACGTAGAATTAAGGCAGTTCTGAAGGCGAAAGGGGGTCAAACACAGTATTAGTATGGTGTTCCTAATAATCCTTTAGGTGAGTGTAGATAGATAGACATATGGATAGATAACGAACGTCAGACAGACAGACAGATAGACAGATAGATGGATAGACAGAAATAATGATAGATAGATAGATAGATAGATAGATAGATAGATAGATAGATAGATAGATAGATAGATAGATAGATAGATAGATAGATAGATAGATAGACAGAAGGACACATAGAATGTAGACAGAATGAAAGACAGATAAAGTGATAAACGAATGACAGACAGACAAGACAGATAGACAGATAGATGGATAGACAGAAATAATGATAGATAGATAGATAGATAGATAGATAGATAGATAGATAGATAGATAGATAGATAGATAGATAGTAGACAGAATGAAGGACAGATAAAGCGATAAACGAACAACAGACATACAAGACAGATAGATAGATAGAAGGACATATGGATAGATAGATAGATAGACAGACAGAGTGAACGACAGATAAAGCGATAAACGAACGTCAGACAGAATGATAGATAGATAGGTAGACAGACAGATAGACGGACAGACAGAAGGACATATAGATAGATAGGTCAAATGTAGACTGACTGAAGGACAGCTAGAGCGATAAACGAACGACAGATAAATAGATATATAGATAGATAGAATAAAGGACAGATAAAGCGATAAACGAAACGACAGACAGACAGACAAGACAGATAGATAGACAGATAGACAGATAGATAGATAGATAGATATAGAATGCAGACAGAATGAAAGACAGATAAAACGATAAACGACAGACAGACAAGACAGATAGATAGATAGATAGATAGATAGATAGATAGATCAAATGTAGACTGACTAACTGACAGCTAGAGCGATAAACGAACGACAGACAGATAGATAGACAGAAGGACATATGGATAGATAGACAGACAGACATAGAATGTAGACAGAATGAAAGACAGATAAAGCGATAAACGAACGACAGACAGACAAGATAGATGGATAGATAGATAGATAGATAGATAGATAGATAGATAGATAGACAGATAGATAGACAGACAGACAAAATGACATATGGATAGATAGACAGACAGACATAAAATGTAGACAGAATGAAAGACAGATAAAGCGATAAACGAACAACAGACAGACAAGATAGATAGATAGATAGATAGATAGATAGATAGATAGATAGTAGACAGAATGAAGGACAGATAAAGCGATAAACAAACAAACAACAGACAGATAAGATAGATAGATAGATAGATAGATAGAAAGAATGACAGACAGACGGACAGACAGAAGGACATATAGATAGATAGATAGATCAAATGTAGACTGACTGAAGGACAGCTAGAGCGATAAACGAACGACAGAAAGACAGACAAGACAGATAGATAGATAGATAGATAGATGGACAGACAGAAGGACATATGGATAGACGGATAGATAGACAGACAGACAGAATGATAGATAGATAGATAGATAGATAGAATGAAGGACAGATAAAGTGATAAACGAACGACAGACAAGATAGATAGATAGATAGAAAGATAGATAGATAGATAGATAGACAGACAGACAGAAGGACATATAGATAGATAGATCAAATGTAGACTGACTGAAGGACAGCTAGAGCGATAAATGAACGACAGAAAGACAGACAAGACAGATAGATAGATAGATGAACAGACAGAAGGACATATGGATAGACGGATAGATAGATAAATAGATAGAATTAAGGACAGATAGAGCAATAAACGAATGACAGACAGACAAGACATAGATAGATAGATAGATAGATAGATAGATAGTTAGATAGATAGATAGATAGATAGAATAGATAGACAGACAGAATGATAGATTAGATTAGATAGATAGATATATATAATCACATTTGCATCTCTCAATCACAGACAGCTGTCATTAGCTCCTTCTAAATACAATATATAGCCACGTGACAAATATTACCGGTGCAGCACAACTTACCACTGACACATCTTACCCCACTCTCCCCTATGTAAAACTGTATTAGCATACATTTTTTACTCTATGCAAAACTCTAACTCGGATCATGTAGTTTGTATGGATTATAAATGATTCTGATATGCTAGAGTAAATGAATTTCTCTTGTCTATATAAAAATGGGAACACCCACTTCAGAATGGGATTTCAAAGTTTCATATACCTCAGCGTTATATTATATGGCCTCTTTCGGTCAAGCGACTGCCGAGTGGGTTAGATCATAGATTTGATTCAGACACTTTAATGAAACGTCTTTTTCTTTCTTTCTCTCTCATTCCTTGTCTTTCTTTCTGTGCAG
Source organism: Rhinogobio ventralis (assembly GCA_039654625.1). NCBI lineage: Eukaryota > Metazoa > Chordata > Actinopteri > Cypriniformes > Gobionidae > Rhinogobio > Rhinogobio ventralis. The sequence goes on along the minus strand of CM077208.1, from coordinate 9,444,121 downwards.
TTCTCAGCAGTAATATTTTGGTTTGACATTCTCCAATGCCCTTTCTAAATTTGTGCGCTCTGCCCGTGATAGATGAATGACCCTATAAAAACAGCCCTGAGCTGACGACTCCACCGTCCCTGGACCAGCTGCAAGGCTGCTGACTGCGGCGGGAATCTCTCACAGGTACATGCATAAAACAGATGCCTAATAAGGTCAGCCAACAGCACGCTTTCCCTCTGCAAACATAAGATTCCTGAGGAATGGGCTTCATGGATGCTGATTCAGCAATCAAGGCATACACTAAGTTACAGTGATAGCGGTACAATTAGGAGTTGTGCAGGGTCATCAATTAACCAATAAGATTAACTGAACTTAGTAAAAACACTAAAGATGGGCTAATGGACACCAAGGTCAGCTATTCCAACACCCTTATCTCAAACTTTCAGATACTTCCCAAGTAGTGCAAGACACAGATGACACTGTTCCAGGAATGTCTCATGCATAAATCCTTTACCTTTTTTTTTTTTTGGCATACATTGCATTAAAGTAAATTGCAATCATAATTACAGATGAAAATAAAGACTTTCTTTTTAACCCTTAAATGCATGAATGTTTCGCCAATCATTATTACATATTCGGGTCTTTAGCGACCCGGATCTATATCTAACACGGATGGATCTCTACTTGTCGCGATAATATAAAACTCTCCTGATATTAGAGTAACAATTACAGAAGAATAAAATAAAGCATATTTTGTTACCTTTTTGAGCTTGGAAGGGTTCAGTTTGAGCAGATGTTTTATACCATCATCACTGTCCTCGTCAGAGCTCATTTCCCAGTACATTCAGCATCTGCCTCATATTCACCATCTCAAACATTCTCAAAACTATCATTTTTAACAGCTTCAAAATCAATATTTTGACACTTCCTATTCTTTTGTTTTCTGCCTGTGGTAACTATGAGTGAAATGTCACTTCATCACTGTGTATCAGACACACCTTGTGGAATAAAGGTGAATTGCACTTATTCAGTCATCAAAGATTAAATTATTGTTGTGCAGAAAAAAAATATATACTTACACTGTTACACACCTCGGGTTGTTAGTGACCCTATACAATTTTCGCAAAAAATTAAAAGGAAAACAGGCAATCTTTTATATATTTTTTTCTTGTTATATTGTTTAGAATGATTGAGGAATACTAAGAAGGTTGAAGTCTAACTTTAAAAAATTTAATGAGGAGGAAGGTAGTGAATGACGTCCCGTCCCGGGTCACTAAAGACCCGAGGTATGCTTTTAAGGGTTAATTGCAAAATAATTGCGTGTTGCAAAAAAAGTGTGTTAATATGCAGTTAGACTTTTCCCCATTGGAAGCTGCGATGCCCAGGTTAAAAAAAAAACGTTTACTTATAAGCTTTACTAAGTTAGTACACAACAGACCAATTAAAACATGACTCGTGTTTTAAAGTTATAACTAAACCTGTCCAAAATCCGTCTTTGACAAGCACCCACAAAACCCTATGCATAGGCATTCAGTTTTGCTCTCACATTTTGTTGTAAAAATTTAGTTGGAATTAGAATTCGCAGACTCGCCTAGGCATGGACTCTACAAGACCTTGAAAGTGTCCTGTGGTTTCTGGAACCTAGACTTTAGCAGCAGATCCTTCAAGTCCTATCGAACTTGTTGGTCCAGCACATCCCTGAGATGCTTAATTGGATTGAGATCTGGGGAATTGGGAGGTCAAGGCAACACATTGAACTCTTCATCCTGTTCCTCAAACCATTCCTGAACAATGTGTGCATTTTGGTAGGGTGCATTATCCTGCTGAAAGAGGCCACTTCCACCAGGAAACACCATTGTCATGAAGGGCTACCTGGTCTACAACCATGTTTAGTTAGGTGGCATGTGTCAAATTTACGTCCACATGAATGGCAGGAACCAGGGTTTCACAGCAGAACATTGTCCAGAGTCATCCCATATTGTTTCCAGGTAAACGTTGCACATGTACACAGCCGCCCACGTGATGTAAAGAAAATAGGACTCATCGCACCAGACAAACTTCTTTCACTCCTCCAAGGTCCAGTTCCATTTTGTTTTTTTTGTTTTTTTGTGGAACGTTTACTCATTGCTTGGTTTAATAAATCTATATATATAAAATGTCCCACTAGATCATGCAATCTTACACATATGCAAAGGACTAAATTGACATTAGCAAACAAAACAGGTGCATTACAGTCTATTATTGTGGTATCCAGGGGCGGAGCTAGGGGGTGCCCACGATTGACCGAAGCTTGGCCACCCCACTCACAATTGCCATTAATGTCTTTTTTTATCTTGACCAGAATTGAGTTTATTTAGACGCAGAACCGTCTCTTTGCGGCCACAACACACAGGAGACTTTTCAGGTGTGCACGCAAACTTTGCTTCAGTGCCAGGCACAAATCAAACAAGAGCGTGAAAAAAAACACAGGTGCCGAGGAAGACTCAAGAGTCCCCCAGCGATTAAATGTGGAGATGATTAAGAGGCATCAAAACTTCAAAAAATGCATGTATTTGTTATACATGCGTCACATTTATGAATGTCACCCTCAAATGTAGTGTCACCCTCACCCTCTTTTTCCTTTGTAGTGAGTTTAATCTAAGTGTGATAGAATTGTTGCAATTCATTTATTTTGGCACCTAATTGAATGTTAAACATTTAGTGTTTAATTTTTCAATTGCAAGTTTTTGAAACAGATCTTACAGTCTAGGATTAAGAAATAAAAATGGTCAAATTCACTCAGTATTACTCGATCTACCTCAACCACTACTTCAATTATAATTATTTGTATTCAGTTGTGTTGTATAGGCACTAAAAGAGTCTAGTACTTTATAGTACACTTTTTTGTGCCCCCTGCCTGGCCATTGGTGCTGTTGGTGATTGCTGGAACAGTGTGAACTAGCATTGTATGGACCAGATTGTATGTTATTAGTCAAAAGTCTGGCTACCTCCAAATTTGTTGATCTGAACACTGAAGATCTCAAGTCCATATCATCAGCAGAGAAGATGATGATTGCGGCTCTTCAGGATGGTTCTCCAACCGTCTCTTTAGACCTGCATGAACACAAGCACTCTAACACATCAAAGCAGTTGAGATCAGTGTCTCCCCCTCCTCTTTTCTCGCTCCCTTTGATCCTCTCAGTCATCAGTGGCGGGTTTCACTTCCTCCCATAATTCATTGGACCAAGTCAAGGATGCTCATTATCACAATCGCTTTCCTCTTGTCTCAGAGGACGGGTGGCATACACAATTTATCAAAATGATAGCATCTCCGGAGGGGAACGAAACGCCCCTCTTTGTGCTGACGGTGGTCTGCAACTTTAGACAGGTTTGGCCCCTTCTGCCTGCATTTTCCACCACATTTAGCTTGATTGTACCCTTTCAATACTTAGCATAATCTGATTAGGTGTTGTTATGGGATGCATATGAAGAAAGATGGAGATAAATGATTTGTTTGTCTGAAAACAGGATTGTAATTGAGTAAAGAAACTAAAAATAAGCTGAATTATCGCAGCATGATAAGACAGAGCTCAGCTTGATTCCGTGAGGTCATCCGATAGACCCTGCTGCTAATTGAATATAGCGTACAGTCAGTGGCAGGGGGCATTTTTACAACCCTATTTGTCCAAAAAACCATGGGAGGATGAAATCTGTAAAAATCTCATATGCATTACCTAATTATCTATTGTGAAACAACGGAAGAAAACAATTGAGCTTCATTGCAGGTTCTCTGAAGAAAGTTAAACCTATGAATGAAGAAAGTGCTGATATTCTGTTTTACACTTTGAAGTATGTCTACAGCTAGTCTAACAGCTAAAACAAACAATACGCAACTACATGAATCAGTTTGATTCCAATTCACAAGCTTTCCATTTGATTTAGCTTTGATTCAGATTCACTTGTGTATATAGCCGTGTTTCCACCTCAGGAACTAGGGACTTTGGGGTGGTATTCGGTGTGTTTCAAGCGCAGGGAGCAGGGTCTAAATGAAGCCTTTCAGGGGTGGGACTTGTGCGCTGAACATGCTGATTGGTTGACTCCACGCAGCATTTTATTTCAACCAACCAGTGGTAACAAGTCTGTTGCGGTGCGTGCAGTAAGAGTTGTTTGCTATTCAAATCAACAATGGAGTTTAAAAAATACAACCGATGGACCGACAATGAGGTTCAGGCTTTATTAAGCTTAAATGCGGAGGACGAAATCCAGTGGGAGCTGGAAAGTGGCGCGCAGTCCTACGTCACCGTACGTTGCCTAATCTGCCTAATTTTCATGGTACTTTAGACTAAGATGGAAACGCAGAAAGCAACAGGTCTCGGGGCAAAAGTTCCAGGGAAAAAAGTTCCTGGGACAAATTGTTCTGGTTAATTTTGGTGGAAACGCAGCTTATGTCAGTAATAATTTCCATTTTGCTTACATATGAAAGAAATTCTCCTTGCTTATTCTGTAATATTATTAAATTTATAATATTATATTATATAATCTTTTTAATAGTTTTTTTCCTCTTATGCTCACCATGGCTTCATTTATTTGATCAAAAATACAGTAAAAACAGTAATATTGTGAAATTGTGAAAATTTAAAAGATCTGCCTTTTCTTTTTAAATATAATATAAAAAATATATAATATTAATATTTTAAAATGTAATTTGCTCATATTTCAGAAAACATTCTAATATGCTCAAGTAACATTTCTTATTGTTATTAAAGTAATATTTTTGTGAAAACCATTTTTTCAGGATTCTTTGATGAACAAAGTTCAAAACAACAGCATTTATTTTAAATAGAAATCTTTTGTAACATTACAACTGTCTTTACTGTCACTTTTGATCAATATAATGTGTAAAAGTATTAATATCTTTGAAATAAAAAAAATCTTACTGACCCCAGACATTTTAACTGTACTTACAGTATATAATACTACAGATGCAACCAAATATTCAAGAATGTAGTTAATATTTTATAAATGTAATGCATCCTTGCTGACTACAAATATTAATTTCTTTCATTTTTCATTTTCAACATTTGAATGGTAGTCTATTCATTAATTTAAATGGGTCATAAGAATCAAAATTGGTCTACACTGGTCACGCTGCATGATTGTGATTCACTAAAAAGAACTAGAACAAAATTGTTTGTGAATCAAACAACAGTCCAACCGTTCATGCTTTTGTACTTGTGTAGAGAGTGTTACGTACTGTATATGTACCACATGCAACTTCCAATCCTTTGGATGAGTAGACTGATTCAGAGAGGAAAAGTTTTTTTCCCCTTGTCTTGTCTTTGGAAATGAGAGACTCTGACTGCACTAGAATAGCTGGAATATAAACAGAAAATCATGGCAGACATAAACAAAAACTAGTCTGTGCATAATCAGAAACATTTACAAATCAAATTAAAATGACTTACCAAGCGGACACAACAGTCTGTACACAAAATTTAATTTACAGTACAGTGCATTTTCCATCTGAGAGGCCATCGTCAGAAGATATCATACAGTTTAAGGAGATCATTCTTGTTTTATGGCTTAGTCTGAATCTTAAGCATCGTAAAATACCACCGTATCGCAGCCTAATCAATCAGCCTTAAAGAAATCTTTTGTTTGTTCAAGTTAGTTCTGGATACTTCAATAAAAACAATTCAGCCAAGAGGATTATATCAGTAGTGGCTCAGGATGAGAGAATATCTAGATAAAGGAGTCTGAAATCTATTAATAAATGTAGTGAATAAGATTTTCCTCTTATGCTAAAGCGCAATGCATACAGGTCCTAAGTGCAAAACAGCGCAACATCCGCATTAGTCCTCATTCTCATTCAACACAAAAAGCTCACTCAGATAAATATTTTTTGGGGAAAAACAAAACAAATAATAATTTAGCAATACTGTAAACCACCGCATACAGAAGCAGGAGAGACTCTCCTCTGTCAAACGCATGTTTACCACATGAGTAAAAACAGTCAAAATATGTTTTACATCCAGCACTGAGGCATACAAGCCCCAAAAACACATAATAACACTGATGATCAATCAGCATAGCGTAACAAACCTGCATTCTCGCTCCGTGAGAATGCACAGACGTACACAAAAGTCACCAAACGTCTCCATGCGCTGTTTCACAGTTGCAAAAAATTCATTAAAGCCTATATAATGTACAGCATCAGTACAGTATTTGGCAAATAAAAGTAGGTTTGAGTGCACACGTGCATGGCATTTGCAAGTATACATTCATTTAAGATACAAGCTAGCTCCATACAAACGCCCCAGCGCTCCGACGGCGATTGCTCTGAGGCTCGTTTCCCAGACTAACAGTACTTTTCCCTCCCGCTGAGTCAGAAGGTGTTGTGTATAGTACAGTACAGTACAGTAGTTTAAAAGCCTTTGGCATAAACTGGGGTGGGAAGCTAGCTGCCACGTGCTCACCTACAAACCGCCCCCAGTTTCTGTCGCTAGCGCCGAGAGAAACCTCGCGTCCATCCAGGCACAGAGCTTGTAATGGTATGGTGATATTTTTTTAGAAATTAGTTTTTAGGAAGCAACATTCAGAGACACGAATATGATACAAAAATGAATAAATAACTAAATGAATTGCTTAAATATTCTCCCTTTGACCTGGTGGAAGAACTGGCGTCTGCAGTGCATTCTGGGTACTGCAGAGAGTACGTACGTGAGGCTTTATGACTGAGAATTGTATTGCATGTATGAGGAAGAAATGTATGATTTACGAGATTGTTAAGTTTGTTGTTTTTGTGCTATGTAGCATAACAGCGCCTGTTTTTGCGAGTAGCGCATCAGTACTCTGTGTCAGAGCCGTCCGCTGGGTCTGTGTTGCGTGACAGCATGTAGTTGTCCATGTCTATGGAGGGGCAGTTGTGAATGGAATAGCGTAGGCGCTCGGCTAATATGGCCTGGCTTGTGTAGGGTGGAAGGCGGAGCTGAAAGAAGCACGTCTGGGCCGTAGGAAGGCCGTTCATAGGCTGTTGAGAGAAAAAAGAGAAAGTAAAGACCTGGGCTTTATCCCAATGCACAATACTGCTATTAGGCATGGAAAGTACACTCTACAGTATGCTGACTACACCTTTCAGACACCTTTAATCAGCCAGGCTAATGCTAACCCTTTTACTAACCAAATCTACTGACAACCTTTTCATAAACAAATATTTATGTTTCATTTTTGGGTGAATTTGAATTAAATATATATAAAATATATATATATATATATATATTATATATTTATTAATTCAACTTTTATTTATTTATTTTTTTAAATAAAAATTAGATCAGCATATTAGAAATTAGAAATGAAAATCAGCATATTAGAATGATTTCTGAAAGATCATGTTACCCTGAAGACTGGAGTAATGATGCTGAAAATTCAGCTTTTTTCACAGAAATAAATTACATTTTAAATTATATTAAATTGATCAAAATCTAAATGATCAAATAAATGCATGCATGCAAGCATCAAAAATCTTACTGACCCCAAACTATACATATTTTAATAAAATATTTAAATAAAATAATATTTAATGTAATAAATTTAAATTTAATAAATGTATTTAAATTTAATAAAACAATTAAAAATACATTTGAATAATAACATTTTTTAAATTTAATAAATATTTTTAAATTTAATACCTTTAAAAATAATATTTAAATTTAATCATGTGGTGGTGGCCGTACCCGATCAACTTTGATGATCTGAAACTTTTGTGTGATGTCTGCCGGGTTGGATGGCAGTCTGGAGCGTCCGGACACGAAGCGCAGGAACAGGACTCTCTCCTCATTGGTGAATTCCGCGAGGCTCTGCCACAGCCAGCCAATGAGTTGGTGGCTGTCGGTAACGTCACGGTATCGTACCACCTTCTTCAGCATCTCCACAGACACCTCGGGCAGGCCGCACACCAGCTGTTCCAGCTGCCGAGCTGTGAGCAGGGAGAGCAACGGAACTGGGATGATGGAGGACATGCCCTCCCTCACTGCTGCCACCTACATAAACACAGATGCACACGTGCTGCATTACCACTGCTTATGTTCTGTTAGAATTCGAGATCAGTTTATAGGCATTATTACATACTGCAGAGCCACTGACACTGCTTGATGTGGAGTTGGTTGTTCTCATTTATCTCTACACATAGAGAGAGTCAATATTTGAATTATTAGTTAATGTCTGTTAGCTTGGAGATCATCTATATGCTAATATACTCCAAATGTTGACAAATTACCTTTTAGCAGAAAATGTAGACATTTCCAGGAAAATGTAATAAAATACTGATGATTCACAGATGTATGCACACTTTTGTTCAATATAAATACACCATTATGAAAAGACTAATAAAGTTTCTCCATCGACAGCCACTGCAAAGCTATTGTGCATTCTGACTAAATACAAATGTCATATTATATTATTTTATAATATTTTTAATGAGAAGCATTTAATGGCATCCTGCAGTTTTACACCAAAATAAAAGCTTGGTGGTTTAACATTTGAATAAAGACATAACTATTATTATTGCCAATTTACGGTTTTACTATATTTAATAAAAATATTTTTATTTTACTTCTTATTTAACATTTTTATTTAATAACATCAAATAATAATAAAATCCCATTATTATTCAGTTACATTGATTTAATTATCACAATATGATTTTTTTGCCAAATTGTCCAGCCCTACAAACAAGCACAGCAAACCTTTAAAAATCACATTAATTTTTTTCAAACATTTGTAATTTTTATCAGAAAAATCACTTATTTTTCCCCCCACAAATCGTTTAGCCCTAATAAATTCCCAAAAAACTATTATCTGATTATTTTAATCAATATTTTAATCATGTCACATTATGTTTTAATAAAAAACATTTAATTATCCGTCATGGGGTGTCTCAAGATGGTAGTATACAAATCATGCAGTACAGTTAATCTAATACCTCCTATTGTGTTTCATGGAAGAAAAAAAACATGGGTTTGGAACAAAAGTGGCAGAATATCCATTTTTCAGGTGAATTGTGGCTTTAATTGAAAAGTTTAGTCAATATAATACAATTCTGTAATTCCAAAGCGTCCAAAGGAGAGGCAGATACCTGTCTGTCCATCTCATGAAGTCTGTAGTGCAGGGCTCTCTCCACATAATCGTTCCTGTTGGAGAATGTCAGGGGGAAGTTATGTCCACCAGGAATCACTGGAACCAACGTGCCATCAGCACTGTGAGCCACAAACGAGTCCAGAGGGATCATCTACAAATCCAGAAAAAAGACCAGACAGTGAGAAATGAGAAAGTTACGTGTTTGATGTCTGAATGGGTGCTAGTCTTTCTGCTAGTCTCTCAGGACTGTATGGCTCACCACTGTGAAGTTCTCTTCATTGATCACGCTGTTGTCCAGGTGCAAGATGCCCTGAAGTGAACGGTACGTGAGCAGGTCCACCTCCTCCAGGTCACCAGCTCCCAGAGGAATGCAGCACATTTGTTTCCACACCCACGGCGCCAGGTGCAGGTCCAAAGGCTTTTTAGTTCGAATGGCCACTGCCATTAGGATCCCCAAGAAGCGAAACTGCACAATGTGATCATCCGAGACTGCTGCTGGGTTCAGCAAGAACCTGTCCAGACAATGGAGGTTTCTTTTTTAGAGCCAATAGAGTGTTGCAGGGACAAGTTAGCATTTTAGCACTTCCGGTTCCAGCGTCCAGGGTTTTTTTAAAATTGGATTTTGGTTAAATGTCTAAAATAAGGTCTGTGGTGAACACAAGCTCAAGATATTTTCACACTTCATTCTTCAACATACAATACATCAGTAATAACCCTAGTGAATTTTTTAAAGGTGCAGTATGTAGGATTGACAGCTAGTGGTCGAAATAGGTACTGCAGTCTAAATTCAAAATATTGGAGATCGCCGTTTCCCCTGCCCCCTCTTCCTCAGACTCGACGCACACGTGGGTTGCCAGCTTGAGGACACGTAACAGGAGCGAGCGCAATTGACAATGAAAGGCAAAGAAACTTGTTGATGAGTTGATTTATCCCCATTTTAATATGCTTTCGTTCATAGAGATTTTTAGATGGATGCAGAGGCTTTTTAGGTCAGGAAGAATTTGCGATCTCTGACCCAGTTTGTTTGCTGGCTTCCATTGCTGCTGCAATATGCTGTGTTTTCCGCCAACTGGCAATCTGAGGTTTTGAAATACTATTGTTAAACTGGCAGCGTACGGTTTCAGACAGACCAAAACAAAAACAGACTTTCCGACATGGAACGCACATTTCAAAAGTAGAATAACTGGCTGTAGCATTGTTTTTCTGAGAAACAAGTAGGTAAATTTAGCATGTTTCCTAAATATCTGCAAGCAAATTATGGCATTTTTATGCTTTAGTAAAGTGAAAAACTTACATACAGCACCTTTAAGTTTTACTTGTCTTGAAAAAGGTGGCTGTGTGGCTAAATGGGACTACAGAGGTTGTCGGGACAAAACAACGTCATCGGGCCGAACAAATAAACTCATCAACTCACTAGTCCGTTTTTAGAGCATTATTGTGTTTTTCAATAAAGACTGAAAGAGTTTTTCTAAAGCTTAAATGGATAGTTCACCCAAAAATGAAAATTCTGTCATCATTTACTCACCCTCAAGTTGTTCCAAACCGGTATGAATTTCTTTCTTCTGAACACAAAAGACGACATTTTGAAGAATGTCGGTAACCAAACAGTTGAGGGATCCTACTGACTTGGAAGTCAATGGGGCCCCATCAACTGCTTGGTGTTCAGCAGAAGAAAGAAATTCATACAGGTTTGAAACAACTTGAGAGTGAGTAAATGACAGAATATTCATTTTTGGGTGAACTATCCCTTTAATGGTGGTTATGTTGAAGTTATTTGACAGTGTAGTTAGTTTAAAGCTTACATTTAACTATTTTTTAGGCTAGTTGTGTCCAACTGTGAAGATTATCATAATGAACAAAACATGTAAGAATTTTTGTTGGTCACAGAGCTTATTTTCTACATTAGTCCAAAAACCAATGGAAAATCCTTATTGGGTTTTTGTCGAGGGAACCAGGGTGAAACAAACTTCCAGTTTGGTCTACAAAAACACATCATCACTGCAGCACTTTATTACATTCTGCTTACACAACTCAAGTGTCTACAACGTACCGGTCTGTGTTACTACCAACATCTGCGGTGCTGTTAGGAGTGTGAATAAGAAGGTCGACCACACCAGACTGCAACTCCTGGGAAAAGAAAATTCGGTTTTTAATGCATAAATAAAAAGCGACCCCCTGGTTGTTGGAGTTGGAGTTACCTGGCACATCTCAGTGATGGTGTCGTCAAACACGCCCCCGGCGTCATCCGCCCCCTCTCCAACCAACTTCACCTTCCATGCTCTGGAGGGCAGACGCAGCTCAGTAGGGTTCAGGTTCACCACCTGCTTGGCGATCTGCACGAAAATGGGCTTGCTAGAGCGCCCCCTGTGAATTTGGCAAAAACAAATCTGTAGCTCAAAACGCGAACACTATCAACTATCTGTCTATACATTCTATAGTATAACAAGTATATTATTCAATATTTAACGCAGAATCCGCTTTTTCTAGCGTTACATTATATGATCACTCTCTTATTCATGCAAATGCTTTTAAACCATTCAATTCAACAATAAAACACAGAATTATGCCAGAATGACCCTTTTGTCGAGTTGTGAGAAAATGAGATGCGCGTGACAGCGCATCAGATCTGCATCATGCTCGGCAGCCTAATAAACCAGTTGCTGTGATGCCTGTCATTAATGTAAATCAAAGAACAAAGGTAACAGAGAAAATTGTAGCTTTAATAAAGATTAATCTATATTTTGTTTGATAACATTATTCATTCAATTACTGTATATTTCATACTTGTTAGACAGGTAGAAAGGCCACAGGTAAATATGACATTTATTATAATGAGTTTATGTTTATGTTCACTTAAATTAGAAGTTATTTTTTTTAAAGCCTAATAAATGTTGAAATTGATATAGCTTACTGTAAAATAATAATAATAATAAATCTATTTTTTTCTAATAACCTAATAGAGAAAAACATTATTCCATGAAATATATATAACATTTAGTTCAAATAATAATAATAAGGTCTATATAATCACTTATTATTATTATTAATACAATTAAATAAAATATTAAACAAAATAATAAATATTACAAATATATTTTACTGTAAAAAAACACCAGGTTGAGACAGTGAAACATGCAGTGTATATATTTATTTAAATTAATCACAACCTTTGCAATTTTATAACTGCACTAAGCCATATCACGATTTCAGTTTTATTTCGATTAATTGTACACCTTGATTAAATTATTCTCGCACCTGGTAGAGATCCGTTTGACTGTGATCTGTGGGCCGTAGGTCTTTCCTTGGGTCATGGTTCTGCCAATAGTGCGAACGAGAGGAAGGGTGTTGACTTTCGGGGACAGGAGGCCTCGGAGTTGGCCTTGTACAATGGCAGCGGTACCTGAGCTGTAGCGAGAAGTATTCACCTGGAAACCAGCCAGAGAGTGACACAGTCAGACAAAATGCTTGCTTGGATATCGAGCGACAGAGACCTATTAGTCTGGAGGTAAAGAACAGGAACCATAACAAGGAACACTTTCACACTGGACACAAATTCAGCTGAGCTTAGAAAATGATGAAAGGTTCTTGGCAGGGAGTCAGAGTACAGTTTCTTTCCAGTGAAACAGACAATTCTGTGATTTGCATGAATGTGTGAGTGTGTTTATGTTTTATTATTGATTATGTGTACCTGACTGCGAGGGTCGAGGTTCAGAAGCCTCCAGGACTTGTACATAAGATCAGAGAAGTGGTAGAGCACTCTGAGGCGGGTGTTTAGCACTTCAGGGCTGCAGTCTTTAAGGGCGTTATACTGCGGGGGCACGGACTGGGGCAAACCCAGCTGTATCCCTGAACAACCTGCAAAATACAGAGTCAGAGTTGTTGACATGAGATGCAAAAACAAATCTCACATCCAACTGCTGAGGAACTGATCCTTGAACAGTACGGTTTACTGATAAGGTCAGAAACCATGGAGATGTCAACCAAGATGAATTAAACCAGGATTCAGCAGAAAAATGTTGCATATCTGAATTGTTTATATTACAGGATTTCCATACATTTTTACCAATAAATTCCTGGGATTTTTCCAGTTGTTTGTGAATATTATATAAGGAGACAAGCATAACAATTATACATAAATATATTACTCCAGTCTTCAGTGTCACATGATCCTTCAGAAATCATTCTAATATGCTGATTTGCAGAGCCGGCCCAAGGCATAAGCTAACCAAGCGGCTGCTTAGGGCCCCCTTGGCCACCAGGGGGCCCCCAAGAGCACATGAAATGACATACTTTATGATGATTGAAATCGCGAAATGGCCTTAAACAATTGCTAAATAAACTGTGAAATGTTAAGTTTTCTATTATATGCACGGATTGATTCTGACAGCGCTGCACGAGCTCGCAGCGCCATCGACTGCTTGTTAGCCAGGGTTCAAAGTGTGCGAAAAATCTGCGCTGAAATGGCTACTCGTCAGTTGTCCGGTAACCTTATTATGATTTGAGAATGTGATATGGTTTAGTGCGAATATCATATCTGACGTGCTGCATGTTTTGGACGGAGCAGAGCATAGCTTTCAGTTTCTCAGTAAATGCTTCTCTGCAAGTGCTATGTTTGAGTCGCTCAAAATGATCATTTGGAACACAATATGCGTCAAACATCTTCCCATATTCGTAATGAGAATCATTTATAAATCTGTTGTTGTCAACAAAAAGAAGCACTAAGGTCTCCCTGCGTGTTTCCGCCGAAATAAAAGCTTTGTTTAACGTTTGAAAGAAATCCATCAACATTTCTTGTTTTTCTCTTCTGCTCACCAAGGCTGCATTTATTTGATAAAAAAATACAGTAAAAAGGTTAAATTGTGAAATATTATTGCAATGTAAAACAGCTGTTTTCTATGTGAATATATAGTAAATTGTAATTTATTCCTGTGATCAAAGCTGAATTTTCTCCGGTCTGAATTTACTCCAGTCTTCAGTGTCACACGATCCTTCAGAAATCATTGTAATATGATGATTTGCTGCTCAACAAACAATTCTGATTATTATCAGTGTTGAAAATTAAGTTGTGTAAACATTTTTTAGGATTCTTTGAAAGCTTTCTATTTCAGATAAATGCTGTTCTTTTGAACCTTCTATTCATCAATGAATCCTGGGGGGAAATTTTGAGCATATTCAGCATAATAGACTTCTTTTAAAACCATTTTTAAAAATGTTACATATTCCAGTCTGAACTGTAGTAGGCTACTGTAAGACTTTGAATATTTAAGTGCAAATTAACACCTGACCAGTCTTGTGGGTTTGCTACTGTTACAATTAAAAACCTTATATGGGTAAAAACATGACATGCAGACATGATGTAAGCAACACAGCTACAACTAATAAAATTGATAATGGGTGTGCGAATGATCAATAATTGACAATAGTCAATCGTATTGGTGACACTGAGGGGCCCCCAAATAAAATTCTGCTTAGGGCCCCATAAAGGCTTGGGCTGGCCCTGCTTTTTTGCTTAAGAAAAGGTGCACTATGTAAACATTTTTCAGTAAAAAAAACCACTAGGCCAGTGTTATATATTTTGTTCAATTGAGTACTTACAATATCCCAAATGTTTCCAACCATTTGTAAATCGTGAAAAAAAATAGCTATTTTAACCAAGGAACGGGACGTGTGAGGGAGTCGCCTGTCAATTGCGTCATATCTGCGTTACCCTTGGTTTTATTTAGCAGAAACGCTTTACTCTTACTGCAGTGTGCAACAAGTGTCATAGCAGCCGCCGAGCGAATGCACAGAGTAACGTCATAACATCATTTTCAACACACTCAAATGTATCTATTATGATAAACAAAGCTGTGTTACCTCATACTCATGACCGGCAAAGCGGAAATGGCGCCGGCGACTGTGGCATAATAAAAGTCCCGCTGCTCTCGAGGGTTCAACTTATTAACAATCACTCCAGCGGCCTTGCTCAGCTCCCACAAATCCTACAGTATACTACAGTAACGTTAATAATCGCATCCATGAACATGTTTTCTGCCCGAGTACTATCGAGTACTTTTCCACCAGCTGTCCTAAGATTCTGCGCTCAAACTAGGCGTCATCAAACTACGCCTTTGTTTTGAATAAGCGACTTCTAGCGGACGGAAAAGTTACATAGTGCACCTTTAAGAAACATTTTTTATTATTATCATCAATGCTGAAAAAATGTGGTGCTATTTAATATTTTTGTGAAAAATTGCAGCATTTATTTGAAATAGAAATCTCTTGTAAAATTATAGATGTTTTTCTGTCAATCCTTAATGAATAAAAGCATTTATTTCTTTAAAAATAAATAAATTATATAAATAACTGACCCCAAATGTTTGTATATTTAAAATTTACTACTGAAATTTTCATGATTTTGTTTTAGGATTTTGTTGATTTTCATAATGTTTCCAGGCCTGAAAACCTTTTTTTATTTGAGAAATGATTGACATTTACCAAAAAGTGCTAGTTCTGTGGTGTATTTGAGTGAACGTTAACGTAGCTGCTGCCCATGAGGAGCGTTACAAAAAGTTTACTTATGAGGTTCCAAACCATCTTACAAGGATTTAACTCCAAGCCTATGGTTTGTACCTGAAGCTCTGGTTGACAGAGCCGGTGTGGTCCAGGCCGAGGTATGACAGCGTCCAGCAGAGATTTGCCTGATGTTCTTGCCCTGTAGAACAGTAACTAAAGTGGGCTCTTTGACGGGATTGGAATGGCCCAGACCCAGCTGCAATGAACACATTAAAGACATAAGCTCAACTAAATATTCACCCACACGATGGTAAAGCATCAGTGCACTATTTCAGCCGACTTTACCTGGGCCTCACAGTTGCAGCCCCATGCGTACACGTCTCCAGTGTTGGATAAAGCAAGAACGTGCTCGCAGCCCACAGCGATGTCCTCAATAAACACGCCCTCCAAAGCAGGAATGATCTGTGGACGGTTGTGATTCTTCAGCATGGGGTCCGGCAGACCTATCAGACGCTCTGTGAAAATATACACGCACATCAGGACTGTCTCAACACCACAAAGGTGCTTTTAAAAAAAGACACACTGTCAGCTTTACATTCAGACATCTTATTTCAAAAATGTAAATAATGCCACATTTACACACAAACACATTTGGATGATGATTCCTTGAGGGTCTACCTTGGCCAAATGTGAAGACGTGCCCATCTTTGGCCAGAACCACTGAGAAATGCGTTCCACATCCAACCTTTTTGATGCCTTTATTGCAAAGAGCCTCCACTTTCTGCCAACCAATAGAAACGCAGGTCAATCAGCCAATGGACAAAACACATACACTACAGTTTGGGGTCGGTAGGATTTTCTTTTAAGAATTCAATACTTTTATTTGGTAAGGATGCTTTAAAGTGATCAAAAGTGACTGTGAGGGTGACATTTATAATGTTACAAAAGATTTCTACTTCTAATAAATGCAGGATAATATTCATCAAAGTATCCTGATAAAAATGCATCAAAGTTGCCACAAAAATATTAAGCAGAACAACCATTTCAACATTGATAATAAAAAAAAAAAAGTTTCTTGAGCACCAAATCAGCATTATTAGAATGATTTCTGAAGGATCATGTGACACTGAGAATTGAGCTTTGCCATCACAGGAATGAATTACATTACAAAATATATTAAAATAGAAAACAGTCATTTAAAAATTTAATAATATTTCACAATTTTGTTTTTACTGTATTTTTTTATCAAATACATGCAGCTTTGGTGAGCATAAGAGATTTTTTTCAGAAATTTCTTATCAAATCTTGCCAAACCCAAACTTTTGAACAGTATTTTATCTAATGATCGGCCAGTGAGAAGATCAGTACGACGGTACCTGTGGGTAGCACTTCACTGTGCATGGCCCGATACCCAGTTTACCATAATCACCATCTCCGAAGGCCCAAACAGTCAGGCCGTCTGATGACAGGACCAAAGTATGATTGATACCACATGACACCTAAACATGAGAGGAATGGTCATCTACACTCATCACGCATTGGTCAAAGGTCATGTGCACCTATTAGCATGAAAGTCAAAACACGGCAAAGTAGCACCTGTCCAATGTGGCATCCATCTAGTGCTGTAACCCTCTCCGGGACCATCTTGTTTGAAGTTGACCTTTGGCCCAAGCGTCCAGAATCTCCACTACCAAAGGTGAAGAGTTTTCCATCTGCTGTGACGACAGCCGAGTGTTTGAACCCACAGGCCAACTGAGAAGGGGAAAGGAAGTTCAAATGTAAGCTGATCATGTGATTTTTTTGGTGATTATCTTGGACAGTAATTTCCTGTACCTGCACAACTTCCTCTCCTTGCAGAGCCTCGATCTGTTTGGGTCGCCTTTGCCGTTCGCTGTTCCCGTGGCCGAGTTTCCCATAATCCCCATCACCCCAGCTGAACACCTCTCCAGTCTCTGTGAGAGCCAGCGAGTGTCCATCTGAACCGTATGATGTCACTAGCTGTGTCACTACATAACCTATAAGAGAAAAAAAAACACAATACATTACATTGAGTTCAAGTTCAGAGAATTATATATATACACTGTGATTTGTATTACCTTGTAAAGCTGAGATGATAGTTGGGGTGTAGAGGTCGTCTGAGTTACCCTGTCCGAGTCGCCCATAACTGCCCTCCCCTACAGCCAGAACTGTACCGTTAGCCTGAACCAGGAATGTGCAGTTCTGACCACAAACGACCTGAGAGAAACACACATCAGACATAAATGGAGAGGGTAACTCTTTCTTTAAAAAGAACATGCCAATTTTAAAGGGTTAGTTCACCTAAAAATGAAATATGTGTCATCATTTACTCACCCTCGTGTCATTCCAAACCCGTAAGACTTTCATTCATCTTCGGAACAAAAATTAAGATATTTTTGATGAAATCTGAGAGCTTTCTGTCCCTCCATTGACAGCCATGCAACTACCACTTTGATGCTTATATATATGCATAGTAAAACTAATCCATATGAATCAAGCAGTTTAGTCAAAATTTTCTGAAGAGACACGATCACTTTATATGATGAACAGATTGAATTTATTCACATATAAACATTCATCAACGCACACATAAATTGTGGTAACTGGAAGCTCAAGCATGTTTGCTTGACTTGCAAAAACCAATGAGGTTCACTCTCGTGCGTTATCTCTGATAGGGCTACCCTGAATTAAGAGAATCAGGCAGTTAGGGATCTATTTATCATCATTTTTATTCTTATTTCTCTTTACAACTGTTTTAATTATCCTTTTTATTTTTAATTTTTATACATGGTATTCATATGTTATCACTATTTTAATTCATTTTCTATTTAAAGCACTTTGAATTACCATTGTGTATGAAATGTGCTATATAAATAAACTTGCCTTGCCACGCAGCACGTTTGAGCTTCAGAAAAAACCAATGAGGTTCATTCTCGTGTTATGCAGCACGTTTGAGCTTCCTCAAGAACCAATGAGGTTCATTCTCATGTTACGCAGCACGTTTGAGCTTCTGCAATAGGTTTGTTCTTGCACGTCAAGCAGATTCTGTTGAGCTTCTGGTTATGTTTGCTGGTCAATGTTTATATGTGAATTAAAGCCTGAATTCAATCTGTTCATCATATAAAGCAAACGTGTCTCTTCAGAAAATTTGGACTAAACCGCTTGATTCATATGGAACAGTTTTACGATCACTTTATGAACTTTTTTAAGCATCAAAGTGGTGGTTGTGTAGCTGTCAATGGAGGGACAGAAAGCTCTCAGATTTCATCAAAAATATCTTCATTTGTGTTCCGAAGATGAACGAAAGTCTTACGTGT